>JAOTJB010000002.1:18011894-18027348 GCA_027123815.1 Erythroxylum minutifolium | reverse complement strand
TATTGCATGTATGCATTCTCTTTCAGCTTAGAGTCATGGCAAGGTTCCATTTTATCAGTTGGACCGATAAATAAAAGTATGGTACCTTACTTGATTTTAGTACTAAATATTTTTATATGATTTTTTTTTTGAAATTGGTGAGGTAATGATTGGCCAATCGTGTGCTAGGCACAATGGATTAAGCGACTCCCATATTGTTGACGCTGGTATATAAAAGTCGAGTTCTTGTATCGACACCATTTTATAGGGCTTGCGAGTGATTGCACACCTAGATGTCTGGTCATTGATGAGGTCACCACCTAAGGTCATGACGCTCCTGTCGACCGTAGTCTGGACTCACCACAGATGAAAGTCGAGCCAACACTGGGATTCAGTGGGTGTGCACACTAGTTTGGCCAACTAGTGGTGACACACATAACTATTTTGACCTATTCTGAGATTTAATTCCTGACAAGTTTTGATTTTACATGTGATGCTTTTTTTCTCTTGTGTACTGGAACTAGAACCTATATTCACTAAAAAGGTGATTAATAGGCTAGGCTTATATAGTTCCTAACCAGTATGGGATGAGTTATAGATTAGGTCTATATGTTTCTATTTCATGCATATTCACTTCATTGGTGGTTATATGCATGTTAGATATGTAAAATAGTCCTTAGGTTATTTAGACCATTTTGGTGTGTATTAGGTTTCTGTTTGCGATATATTTCATTTTCCCGCTCACTAAATACATAGTGTACTCACCCCCTTCGCTTTCTAACTATGTAGGTTAATTTAGTGAGCTTGAAGCTCTGAGTGGTTCATGTGGTCTTTTGACATATTCAAGGCATTACCGCACGTAGGTAGTCTCTATTTTGTACTTTTGTTGTACAGTAGCTCATAATTATGTTGAAATGCTTTATAATTTTGTAAATTAACTTTTGTTTGTCTTGTGGTTTGTAAATGACTTTATGTATGAACATTTTGTACTATTGTTGAGATTGCTCTTGAGTGGACTTCAAAGCCCATAAGTTGTGATAAATTTTTAATGTGAATATAGAAGTTTGTTTGAAACTGATTTACAGGCGTATTTCATTTTGGGATTTTCAAAATATAGCCATTATACTACCGAAATGTTTTTAAAGATATCCAGCTAGCCCTGTATAGTCGAGTTAAGGATACCATGAGTATCCTTAGTCTAAGTATGTGGCAATTATCATGTTCCCGATGTGGTTTCAAGTCATGACACAATGGATGGTACATAGTAGTAAAATAGATTTGTGTAAAGAATAAATTGCATACTTCTTGATATGGTGCAATGTAAGTTAATACTCTTTCTTTTTAGAATTCATATAGGGTGACCTTTGAGAACTATAACTTATATTTTGAACTAAGCACTCAATAAGTTTATTCCTAAGCCTTTTTATAAGTTGTGGTCACAAAAGAAACCTACTATACATCACTTCCATGTTTGGCAAAAGTGAGACCCTATAAATCGCAATATAAGAAACTTGATCCAAGACCAATAATGACTATTTTATTGGCTATTATGTGGGAATAAAGAGTTTTAGATTCTACTATCCATCACATACCACTAGAGTCATTAAATCAAATTAAGCTATCAATATAGATGATGAAATTGGTATAAGCTAAGGATATAGGGATATTATGTTCAAAGAACACCCAATTATTGTTCATATGTTATGGTTTACACAACAAAAATTAGTTCTTATGGTTGATGGCATCTAATGGCCATTTAAGATGAATCCATTAAGAAAATAGCACAAAATGATCCAAATATAGTTACAGAAGATATGTCTTTAAAGTCAGAAAGGGTTCGCATACTTACTAGAGCACGAGTGTGATATTAGTAGCACCTCATATCAGACTACCTACAAAGAAATCAATTATAGTTTTTACTTCAATATTTAGATGGATGTTATAAATGATAAGATTAGCTTTATGTTATAATATAAAGAGTGGAGTTTGATAGAGTTACTAAAAGGTTGTATGCTTATGAGATGAAAATAAGTATTCAAGAATAAGCATAATGCTAAAAAACAAGTGAAGAGGTATAAGACAAGGTTATTATATAAGAAGGTATTGACTACAAAAATGCATTCTCTCCTGTTTTCACTAAAGACTCATTATGATCATTTTAGAAATTTATTTCGACTTACATATTTATCAAATGGATGTAAAAATAATTTTCTTCAATGAAGACTTAAATAGAGATGCATGCATGGTTTAACCTACTAGTTTTGATGTAACTAGGAAAGAAAACATGGTTTATAAGTTTCAGAAGTCAATTTATAGATTGAATCAATGTTCAAAGTGGTGGTATCTTAAGTTTAATGAAATTTCCATCACCAACTGCTTAAAGAAAATATTATTGGTCAATATGCATACATAAAGGTCAATAAGTGTAAGTATATATTTTTAGTTCTATATTATGATGATATCTTGCTTATTGCTAGTGGCATTGATATGTTAATTGAGAAAAAAATTGTTTTTCCATTTCACATGAAGGAACTTAGTAAAGGATCATATATATTTTCTATACATATTCTTTATGATATGGTAAATAGTGTTCCCAAATAGTCTTAAAGTGCTTATATTGATCATAACTTTAAACGGTTTAATATAAAATCATTTTCTATATTCTAGTTATGAAGGTTGATAAGTTCTCTAAGACACAATGTCCTTATAATGAAGTTAAGAGAGATCAAATGAAAGTTGTCCCTTAAATTTTTATTATTGGCGACCTAATGTATGCTCAAGTATGCATATGTCAAGATATTTCCTTTATGATTGATGTGCTTATTAAACACTTGAGTGATCTTGGACAAAACCATTATGAAGTGGCTAAAGAATTTTTGATGTATCTACAAAGTACCAAAGATATTATATTGATACATTAACATACTAACAGTCTTAAAGAGGTCGGTTTTGGCGATTCTGGTTATAAAAGCTCTACGGATGATAAGAAATCCATTTTTAGGCATATTTTTATAATCATAGGAGGAGTTGTTTCATAAAAAATTGTCAAACAAATAGTTACAACTTCTTTGGCCATGAAGGGAGAATATATGATGCGTTATAATGCTATTTGTCATGTAATATGGTTTTATAACTTCATTTTATCAGTAGGAGTTATAGACTCTATTTTAAGGCTCTAAAATTTTATTGTGAAAATTTGACAATTACATTTATTAAAAAAAAAAGGCTTTACTATTGTTTTGATCCTATTGGTTAAAGAATGAAGAAAATGCTCCTAAGTATGTCATTATGATCTTTTTAATAGGATTTTGTTAGAAATACTAATATAGAAACACTCTTTTACCACTTGTACTCCCTAATGGCACCCAAGAGAGGGGTGAATTAGGTGAAATTAAGATTTAGCCTTATGATTGATACTTTTATAAAAGTTCCAAAAGTTATCACAAATGTAAATATGAAAGAAAAACAAATGAATTAAATTTTAAAACAAAGAGTAAGGGAAGAGAAACACAAACCAGTTTATATTAATTTGGAAAACAATCCTTGCCTATATCCACCCCTAAGACTCGACTTGGATTTCCACTATAGATATTCTTTTAAGGCAAAGAATACCTTTTGTACAATCTTTTATTTTGGAAAAAAGGAACCTAAAATCACTTTGAATAACCCCAATATAATGATACCAAACCCAACAACCAACTTACAACTCAAAATTTTCTCACTTTGATGTTAGGGTAATCACACAAGGTTCACTCACTCAAAATAAGACCATAAGTGCTAAAAAAACTTATAAATTTGAGTATGGAATACTCAATAGCTTCTTGATGCTAAAACCAACAGAAAATACCTATTTAGAGTACTTTTGGAAACCCAAAATAACTGTTGGAGCTAAGAACTAGTTGTTACAATAGTTATATCAAAACTAGTCAACCAGTATCTATTAAAGGATTCAGATTCACTAGTCATTGGTACATTGGTCGTCCGATGCACATACTAATCAACCAATATGGTACATTGGTCAACTAATACATCAACCAATGTTGCTACAAACTTACAATATATCAAGTTTAATAACTTTAACCTATATTGATTGACTACTAACACATATAGGCCAACCAATCACCCCAAAAATATCATTTAAACATTTTTAAATGCTTAAAATCAATTTTTATTCCAAACATGATTAAAACACTTCCCAATATTCCCTAAAGATTATTTGAAAGGATAAGAGGATTTTATATTAAAATCAAAATCTTTAGTTCCTCTTGATGAATTTAAAGAGTCATATAATTAAAAAAAAGATGAAATATGAATGCATGATGAGCCTATTAGATTATGAAAGAAAATTAAGATGAACTTATAATAATTAATTCATGAAATAATCTTGATGTGTCTTGATTTATTTGTTGACTTGGTCTTAACCTTGAAGATTGCAAAACATCCCCTCGTTCTCTTAGTCCTTCTCATCAATAATAAAAACTCGTCAATAGTAATTACGCTTTGTTATCATTAAAACTTCAATTAGAACCTCTTCTTTCATATGTTTGTTTGAATTGTTTAAAGTAAATTAATTATCACAAGTTTATTAATTTTATTATAAGTATATAGGGAATTGTTGAATTCAACCACATCTATAATAATATTAACTTTAATTTTAATAATAATCTTTAGTTGTTTGCTATAATACACAAATAATTTATGCAAAGGTTATATAAGTATGAAATATCCCATACATAAATATAAAATATTCTATTACCTAAGATGAGCTTTATTTAACAACATTTGAATCAAATATTTAAAGTAGTAAACAAATATGAAAATATGATGTTATAAAAAATAATTTGATGATAAAAGTAATGTTTTTGAGACATTGACGTAAAATGTGAATTCGATATTGCACTATAATAGGTGTATGTTTTGGCTATGTTTTAATTTGCGTTGATTATAAAATTGTCATTAAAAGTTACCTTTTGGCGACGATACATAAATTTGTTACAATAAGTTAGACATTTTGTGACGACATTGAAAATCGTCAGTAAATGAATATATTTTACGATGATTACGGAAAATCTTCATAATAGGTGTAAGCTTTTACGACAATAGCAGAATTTCGTCGCCAATATGACAAATTTTGTGATGAATATAAGTATTGTTGTAAGTAGCCATATAAAATTTAGTATATTTTGCGTCGATTATCTTGAATCGTCGTAAATGGCGCAAGCAAAATGTGACAAAAAAATTTATGTATAATAATTTTCGTTTTGCAACGATTATCTAAATTATGGCATAATGATAAACTAATATATTTTGTGACGATTGTTGAGAAGCGTCGTAGAAGGTGCAAATTTTTTAGACCATTTAAGAAATTCATCGCCAACATGTTAGCATTTTGCAACAATTAGGCAAGTCATCACTAGATTTTGAGAATAAAGATGATTTTAAATATTTTCATAATTTGTTAGGGGAATGTTAATGAATTTTTGTATGTGACAAGATTTATAAAATTAATAATATTTGCAAGATAGTTTGTTAATGCGAAGTGTACTTAATAATACTAGTTAAGGTTAATTATAATTGACATTTATATAATCCTAGTTAAGCTATCTTTTATTGTCAAGTTGTTTTTAATGTGTTAAACATATTGTTGAAAAACACATAGTAGGATATTTAAAATTTAAAAGGTAAATATATTTTGGACATAAAAAGATAATCATACCAAAATTTTTAATTTTAATAGGATAAAAATATCATAAATTTAAGTTAAAACTATTCTTAATCGGTAACATTTATCAACAATAAAATAACAATTTATAAAATTGTTGGAAATGGTAGCAATATAATATAATGATATATGATAAGTAGTACAAGATTTTAAATAGAAGTTTAACAATTCTTATAGACATATAACAAACAATAATAATAACAACACCCAGTACGAATTCTGCTGATATGCGAGGTTTGGGGAGGTCCAATAAGATGCAGCCCCTAACTAGTAGAGAGGTTGTTTCCAAAACTTTTATAGACAGAAAAATAAATAAATTTTCACACTGATTCCATCGAAAAGGAAATGAAATAATTATTTTTTTATTCCAAGTGACATGAGAGTCAATAAAGATAAATGAGTTCCCTATGTTTGGAATTCTAATAAACGTCTTTGCACGTTCGAAAG
Source organism: Erythroxylum minutifolium (assembly GCA_027123815.1). Taxonomy (NCBI): domain Eukaryota; kingdom Viridiplantae; phylum Streptophyta; class Magnoliopsida; order Malpighiales; family Erythroxylaceae; genus Erythroxylum; species Erythroxylum minutifolium. The sequence continues at coordinate 18,021,200 of JAOTJB010000002.1, read as the reverse complement.
TATCAATTGAAAAAGTCAAAGATCTTCCCTCAAGTGTTGGGTTATTAACACCCTCTTCCAATCACTTCTTGGCTGTAACTAAACTAATAGAAGATACAATGAACGAATCCTCAGATGCAGTATGGGTCACTGAATGAGACAAACTACCAATACGATGTGTTATACCTAAGACATAATTAATATAGAACTTAGATAGCTAGTTTAGTCAAACTGTATAAGGAACCCAAATTGGAACACATAAATACTTGATTGAACAAACATAGTAATTGGAATCAATGAGTTTTCCAAAACAATCAATTTTCCTAATCCTTTACGGACTATCATGACATTGCCACCACCTTCATTTCCATCTATGTTCTTTTGAAGATTCAAGGAAGCTTTACACAACATATAGCATATACAATCAAATGTTCATATATATAATAGCTTCATAACAGGAAATGAGATCCAGATAATAAAGAAGGTGAGGTAGTTCGGATGATAGTAAAAACCTTCAAGAAGAAGATCGACCATCGAAGGCAAGTGGATATTAGTGTATGGAGAGGGTATTTATTATGCATTTATTTTTTTGCATTAGGGACAATTTTACCACATTTCTCCCAACAAAATTCATTTCCACCATTGGAAACTAGTTGTTAAGTCAACATTTCTCGATGACTTAATGTTAAGAAGAATAATACCAACACAGATAAGGATGCTTCTTTGACGATGATGACTATAACACACGACTAGCATAAGAGAAGGGACGATAGTATTTGGACTGTGAATGAAAAGGAATGTTGAAAGCTAACCCAAAAACTAATAGAGGTTCATTTTCATCTTAATAACCTAGTAGAAAATGACTCGACGTCATTTTCGATTAAGTCGTAAGGAATATAGCACCATTTTGGGAGGATTTAAAAACCTGTTGCCGAATAGTTTTCCATTAAGTTAATTTTGATTCACCTTTACCTAACATAGTTATATATAATATATAAATTATATGTTACAATACGAAATTTTTATATAATAATTAGATAATTATTATTAAATAGAGTAATAGATATATTACATAAGTAAGATGTGAGCAAATTTATATATAATGTAATATTTCATAAATCATTATACTTGTTACGATTATTATGTATACATTCATAACACATTAAGTTAATTATCATATATGATCATAATAATAATAATAGCAATTTAATGAAAAATAAATTGTAATATAGTACAAAATAGTAATCAATATTAAATATTAATATAATATTTAATAAAATATAATATTATATTATTGAAAATGACTTTAATAGTAATGTCATTTCAAAGATTACTACATGATGTTAATGTGTGTTATAGTGTCTGAAAAATTAAACAAACCCAAAGCCCTCCCCTTACCCCACCTGTAGAGTTCTTTCAGCCTCCTCTCTCCTGCATGATTTTTTACGCCTTTGTCCTCTCTTCGTCCATTCTTTTTACAAATTTCTCTTGTGTCTTGGTGTTGTCCTCCATTGTCTCCCCATAGTTGAACTCAACTTGGTAAGTAGTTTTTAGATTTTTTATGGGTCTTTTTTCTTTTTTCATTGTGTTTGTTAAATGCTATGTTGATCATCGAACTTAGGGATAGTTGTTTAGTTGTTTGCATAGATTGAGACAATTAATTGTTTAATTTGATATTTGAATATGTTAATGTTGGTGAAGAAAGGGAAAATACATAATGAATGCTTGAAGTTTCAGTTAAGTTATGTTATATTTATAAGGTGTTTGATGAAAGTCCTCTGGGGTTTGAATTGTTCTGTTTTGATAAGGAATGAATTTCTTATATCCACGCATGCTTTGAACGCAAATAAGTCCCCAATTTATTACACATACTCCTCTAAAAATTAGTCACACACCTAGAATCTCTTTGTAATTTGTTATAAACATAAGCTATATAAAGTTTCAATATCTTGTGTACGCATAATTTCATCAACTTATCTAATGAGTAACCCATCTTAACCGATCAAAATGAATTAACTTAGTCAATCTATTTAAAATCACCAAATAGATCCATAAACTCTTATTATCCTTGAAAATATTGAAGAAAAATCCATAGTAATATGCTCTACTTCCTTTCAAGAATGGGTAAAGCCTATAACTTCCCCGTTAAACTTTGATACTTTTCTTTGAACGACTTCTAATTTATACATTAAATGACTAATCCTGCTATTTACCTATTTTTATTATTCCACAAAAATATTCTTTTGAGGTCCTTATACATTATGGTCTAACCTGCACTCTTTATAATCTCTCTCATACATTATAGATCTTTTAAAACATACAAATGATGCTAAACCTCAGTGTTTCACCATTGTTGATATGAAAATATGAGATTGTCCCCATTTATAATCTCCTAAATCATTTTAAGTTGTTTATCACTCTGTTGATTCTCTATGATCCTAGTTATTAAACTCATATCTAATCCTAAACTATTCAGTTATGCTCGTATTCACCACCTCTGTGAATAAACTATAATACATTTATGAACACCGCTATAAGAAAGAGTTTGAACACTCAATTCTTTAACTTTATAAAAATGACAAGATCATTAGTTAGCCCAAATGGTATTACCAAAAACTCAAGATGGTTATACCAAGTTTTAAAGGCTATCTTCAATAAATCATTTGTCATGATATTCACTTGATTATAGCTTAATCTTAAGTAAATCTTTGAAATTAATTTAGTCCCTTACAATTGGTTATATAAATCATCTATTATAGGAAAAGGATAATAATTTTTCACTATCACTATATTCAAATAACTATAGTTAATACATATTCTCATGAAGCCATAATTCTTCTCCGTAAAAATTACTTATGCACTTAGGAGGATATACTCACTCTAATGTACCCCTTATCTAACAATTCTTGAAGTTGCTCCATCAAATACTTATGCTTCATATGATAAGAAGCATTAAAAATCAAACCAATACTCAAAGCAATCTCAACCCCAAAGGTTAACTCTCTTTTAGGTAGTTATTTAGGAAATCCTTAGGGAACACATCGGAAAATTCCTTTACTACAGGAATGTTAACTAACTCCACTCTTTTCCATTCACTCAAATTCACCATGGACACAAAAAATTATGTACTCTTATGTTGTATTCCTTAATCATCTTATCTAGCCTCTTTAATAAAACTTAACCTCTTAATTACTAGGATGTTGAAGACTACTTGTATCCAATGATAGTCTAGAGAAGCAAAATGTCCTACTAATAAATTCAATCCAAAAATGAAACCAAATTCCCATATCTCCATAATAATAAGGTTGACTGGTAGCTTTACTTACTCAATAATCACAATAAGGCCCCTAAATATGTTCTTCGTTACCATAGTTCATCTAGTTAGAGTAGTCATATATAAATTAACATGAACATCACATATAGACTTATCTAGCCTTTGTACAAACACAAATGATAAATGAATGTGATGCTTTAGTATAAAAAAAATTAAATAGACATTAAATAAATCAACATAATATTTATGACCATTGTATCAAAAGTCTTTTCCTCCTTTATATTAAGAGCAAAAATGCTATATGGTAGAAATTGTAATGTGTGTAGAAATAGTAATGATTATTTTGATATACGTTATAAGTGTTAAATTGGTTGATTGAATGTTAATATGTGTTAGGAACTTTGTTTTACTACTGCCTATAAGATGTTCGACTCAAGCTCACTTTGAATCTCTAATGTCACTCTCAGATTTGGGTCCTCTGACTTCTCACTCTCGATTGAAGTTTCCTCACTCACAAACTATCATGGGCCCATTAATGCCACAAAGTCGTTAAAACTTTATTAATGGTAAGCTACTGGTTATGTGTCTAAAATTTGCATTTTTTGAACAAATATATTATATTAAAAACAAATTTGTCTTTTTCATAGGCTATCATTTATGTTTTAGAGCGTTGATAATCAACCAACCTCGTCCTTCTTCTTTGTAGTTTATGGTTGTCCATTCATCCAGGTAAGTCATCCAACTAATGTCTACCATATGTTTTGCTTTAATAGTACATGAGTTTGTGTTTGTGTTTTGCGTGAATGCAAAGAAAGTGTTGGTTTTATGTTATGGTTTACAATATTTTTAGAAACATATAGTGGTATATAGGCTAAAAATTCATAATGCAGCTCCGATGAGGCTTATCAGTGAAATATTCTACGAGCCTAGGAGTCACAGCCAAAAGTCCCTTTCTCAATTCATAGGTGTAAATAACTCCAAGTACCTTAGTTTTTCTTTGTATTTAAACTTTACATATGAACTTGAATAAGAAAATTGAAGAATTAGTAACCTATATTGTCACGTAAAATTTAAAATAAATTTGATGCATAATAAACCCATAAAATGGTATATAGGTTAGAAACCTGAGATGCCACTCTAATGAGGCTTATCGAAGAAATATTCCATATGCCTAGGAGTAACAATGAGAAGTCCCTTTCTTGATTCATAGGTGTAAACAATACCACATTCCTTAGTGTTTCTTTGTATTTGAACTTTGTGTACGAAATTGAATAAGAAATTGAAAAAGTAGTAACTTGTATTGTCACGTAAAATTCAAAATGAATTGCTTTTAATAATTTAGTTATTAACTTTTAATTGTATAACTAGAAGGATAAAAGTTTGATGTCATCGAAAATGGTCCACTGAATCCATAGAAGGAGTTAAGAGTTTCATGCAATTTGTACAAGATCAAATGGGTAATAAATGTCATATTCTTTATCCATGCATCGATTGCTTAAATATCGACTTTCAAAGTCAAGATGTGGTATATAATCAATTGCTAGTTTAAGGTATAGATAAATTCTATACTCCATGGCTTTATCATAGCAAACGTAAGGAAGCAAGTTGTAGTAGAAGTGTTGGTTCAAGTTATGATGATAGTACAATAATGATGTAGAAGATTATGATGTTAATAATGATGGTGATGATGAGATTGGCGAGATGTTAGATGATTATAGGAACTATATAGAGACTATAAATGAAACATGTATGCCTAACATAATTGATAGTATTACAGAAGATAATTTTAGGAAGTTATTGAAAGTTGCTTAAGAAGAATGATATCCAGGATGCTCAAATTTCTCACAACTATCTTTTGTCATAAAGTTGTTACATTTAAAGGTGTATAATAAATGGAGTAACAGTTCATTTGACATGTTAATTGACTTGCTCAATGATGCATTACCTATTGGACACAAATTTCCCCAATCTTACTATGATGTAAAGAAATTGTTAAGGGAGCTTGGATTAGGATATATATTAATACATGCTTATACGAATGATTCTGCTCTATTTTGGAAGGACAATAAAGATATTAAGGAGTGTCCCATTTATAGTACATTAAGGTGGAAAGTGGAAGATGGGAGAGGGAAAAAGGTACTAAATAAAATCTTAAGATGCTTTCCTATTAAACCACGACTACAAAGGCTTTTCATACCAACAAAAACAGGAATAGATATGAGGTGGCATAAAGAGAAAAGCATTATTGGTAATATTATATGTCATCAATGATATAGAAAGACTTTCATAGGAAGTTTACATAGTTTGCATAGGATTGTCGTAATGCTAGACTTGGATTAACCTCAGATGGATTTAATCCTTTCGTTAATATGAGCACTTCTTAATGCATGTGGCCGATAATTCTATTGCCATACAATTTACCTCCATGGAAGTGTATGAAGGAGTCTTTTATGTTATTGTCTTTGTTTATTCCAGGACCTATTGATTTTGGTAAGGATATCAATGTATACATGTAACCATTAATTGATGACTTAAACGATCTATAGGAGGTTGGATTGCAAACTTTTGATGTTGTTCAATGTGAAACATTTATAATGCATGCCGTTATTTTGTGGACCATAAATGATCTCCCAACTTATGGGAATTTGTTTAGGTAGAGCACTAAAAGGTATATGGCTTGTCTGGTATGTAACCATCAAACTTATTCAATGAGGCTACAAAGTAAAATATATTATACGAGACATCGTTGTTACTTACAACATGGGCATAGATAACAAAGAAGCAAAATGTTTAATGGCAAAGTAGAATTGGGTGAGGCTCCTTTGAAGTTGTCTGGTGATGATTTTGTTTACTAGCTATCACATTTAGGTGACATTACACCTAGAAAACACCCAAGTAATGGAAAGAGAAAGAGAAATGATGATGAGCTCAAATGGAATAAAAAAAATATTTTTCAATTTGCCATATTGGAAGGAATTTCTATTAAGGCATAATCTTGATGTGATGCATATTGAGAAAAATATTTGTGAGAATATTTTAGGAGCTGTGATGAGAATTGATGGGAAATCGAAAGACACAATTAAAGCTAGACTTGACTTGGAAGACATGAATATAAGAAAAAACTTGCATTTGAAAAGAAGAGATGATGGGTCATACATTATTCCCCCTGCTTATTATAACAAGTCAAAAAGGGAAAAGCAATCTTTTTGTCAATTTCTTAAATCAGTCAAGTTTCCTTATAAGTATGCATCAAATATAAGTCATTATGTGAATGTTAAAGAGGGAAAAATATTCGGGTTAAAAAGCCACGATTGTTATGTAGTTGTTTTCCGAAGGATGTGTCAGTAACTTTGGGTCTATTAGGTGAGTTTTTTAAGCAGTTATGTTGCAAGACTTTTAAAGTTGAAGAGTTTGACAAAATGGAAAAAGATATAACTTTGATTATATGTAAACGTAAACTAGTACTCCCCCCCACCCCAATCGTTTTTTAATTTTATAGTTCATTTGACAATTCACTTACCATATGAAGCAAAACTTTGTGGATCGGTTCAATTTTGATGGATGTTCCAGATTAAAAGGTATTTTATATTAACACTTTTTAAAGTTATTTGTTAATAACAATTGCTAATATTTTATATTTTGTTAAGGTTTTTGTGCTCTCTTAAGCAGTATATACGTAACAGAGCTCAACCTGAAGGGCCTATTACAGAAGCTTATTTTGTGAATGCATACTGGATATTCTATTCAATGTAATTAAATGACATGGAAACATGTTGGAAAATATGTAGAGTTAACTGAAGACAAATTTGAAATTGTCTATTATTATATTTTGAACAATTGCGAGGAAGTCGATATATATATGGAGTACGTATATTACGTTTGATTCATGTTTTCATATTAGAATTTTATGTTTAAATCTCATTTCCTGATCTCTATTTACTTTTTTAAATAGAGAGCACAAATAGTCAATTTAAAGCAAAGGGATTGTTAATGCTGAAGAAAGACGTAAGTTTAAGTTCCTATCATGTTTTTGGAATAGATTAAGTTATATATTGATGGAATATTATGAATTTATGACAAGTTGTATGTCAGATTAACTTCTAATTTCATTTTATCATACAGATGATATGGTTATATAACTGTAACGTGCAAGAGGCCACAATAACATTATATTCTTTAACGTGAAGGCCTCATATATGAGGGAAAAAATATACAGATTGCATTACTAATAGGTTTAGATTTCACATACAAAATCGAGACAGTCAACTTAGAAGACAAAATTGTGGGGTTGATGTTGAGGGATGTCATGATGACGATTTTATTAACTTCTATAATGTCATCTCTGAAATAATAGAGTTGCACTACATCAAGGATAAGAAGGTTGTTCTATTTAAGTGTAAATGGTTTAATCTTACTAACATGAATGTAAACGGGAATATTACTAGCATCAATGTTAGTAAGACATGGTTGATAATGACCCTTTTGTCCTTACAAGCCAAGTGAAGCAAGTTTTCTACCTTAATGATACTGTATTGACTAATAATTGGAAAGTTATTCAAAAGTTTCAACACCGAATTTCTCTTCTCTTTTTGTGAAAAGGATAATGGTCAAATGAGTAAGGATGGAGATGAAGTATATTAAGAGATTGAATCAGAGTTGAATAATGAAACTATTTAAATAGAAAATGCAGATATATCATCATTCCATAGGAGAGATGTTGATCCCAATAGAGTATAAATGGATGAAGTGCAAGCCAATCTTATCGTAGAAAGAGATGAAAACTATGCTTAGGATGAATTAAATGACATCGATGATACTTTGGTCGAATATATTAGTGATGAAGAGTCTAATGATAATGTAATTAATGATGATTTTCAAAATCTTGATCATGATGATTTAAGGTCAATAAATTATTTATATTTTTAAAATGTTATATTGATGTTTAAGTTATGTTAATCCATATTATTGATACTTCACCTATGTAAGTGCATATTCTTGATGTTTTACTTATGTTTATGTGGAATGTTGGTATGTTTTTTAGTTATGTTATACGGAATGTTGGTATTTGAGTTACATTTATTTGAAATTTTGGTGTTTGAGTTATGTTGTACAAAATGTTGATGTGTGTTTGAGTTATGTTATTCGTAATGTTGGTGTTTGAGTTATGTTTATGCAGAATGTTGGTGTTTGAGTTATGCTATATGGAACGTTGGTGTGTGTTTGAGTTATGCTATGCGGAATGTTAGTGTTTGAGTTATGATTATATGGGAATAATGGTATTTGAGTTATATTATGCGGAATGTTGGTGTGTGTTTGAGTTATGATATGCGGAATGTTGGTGTTTGAATTATGTTTATGCGGCATATTGGTGTTCAAGTTACGTTATACATAATGTTAGTGTGTGTTTGAGTTATGTTTATACGGAATGTTCATATTTGACTAATGTTTATGGGTAATGTTGATATTTCAGTTATAGATATTCAATATAATGGCATCTGGTTGAAACAAGGGAAAAAAGGTGGCAAATACAGAAATTGATCTGACCCCACAATAACTACATTAATTTGACCTATTGAACTACAACCACCGAGTTCATCCACCAATGAAGCTAGTCAGTAACAACTTCAATCTACCTCAATTAGTGTTGAGGCATCTTCAAGTCTGTTTATATTTACTACCTATAATTAGACTTATACTCCAATATATATTTACATGTTTATTGTATTTTTTCTTATCATTTTTTGTTGTTGTCTGGTTCTAATTCCAGCATAAGAAAAAGAGATAGAGGTATTGCTAAAGGTTCTGAGTTGCAACGCATGAATGTTGCAATGAACAACAAGTTTGTGTGTGCATATTGACCCTAAGCAACGTTGTCCTGTTGACAAGATCCAATCAATAAAATTGTCCAGTGAGATATGGGTCGTTGTTAGGAATGAATTGTCTTGCCTTCAGCATGCTAAGCAGTTGAAGGAAGATAACTTGCTACAAAATGCTTTGGACAAAGTTTCGGTAATTTTTCAATTTATTTAATTATATGCAATTTTGTTTTACTT
>JAOTJB010000002.1:17976171-17988273 GCA_027123815.1 Erythroxylum minutifolium | reverse complement strand
GGAACGAATGCGTGGCGGACCCTTCCACTTCCAGAGAACCGGCCAAAGATCATGGGCCACGGTGTCATCCTGATCCAGGCTCATGGTATATGTGGACGCGACAGTGAAATGTCCAGAATCAGAGGGGCCCCAAATCCATCGATCCGGCCCAAAAACGGGCTGAGGAGGAAGTGTACCGGCGATTAAACGACATATTGGTGGCGGAAGGTAGGATTGGAAAGAATTCCAATCCCAGTGACCATCCTGAGTAACAAAATGTCGGACACTGAGATCGCGGATGGAGGCTGGGATCGGGCTGACAACATGGGTAATAAGAGGTCCTGTACCCGAAATCCAAGTGTCCAACCAGAACCTAGTGCGCAAACCATCGCCTAGCATCCACGTCAAACCCTGCAGGACCAAGTGCCACGTAGCCTGAATGCCCCTCCAGACCATAGATCCACCAGGAGCATCCAATGAGGTGGGAAGGGCCGCAGGATCGACGTTATACTTAGTGGAGAGGACGGAAACCCAGAGGGAGTTAGGTTGGGTGAGCATAGTCCAACCTAACTTCGCTAGAAAAGCATCGTTCATAGCACGAATTTTCCGGAGGCCAAGCCCCCCTAACGTCGGAGGTTTACAGACGTCCTCCCAATTGACCAAATGGATTTTCCTGTTGCCATTTGATGAGCCCCAAATAAATTGTCGCATTAATTTCTCCAGCTCATCACAAAGTCGACGGGGCAAACGGACAGTCTGCATAGTATATGTGGGGAGAGCAGCCACAACGGATTTGACCAGAGTGACACGACCAGCCAACGACAAGAGACTGGCTTTCCAGCCAGAAAGTCGCTGTTGGACCTTGTCTAGAATATGTTGGTAGGTACCGCCACGTACTCGTTCGTGCAGAAGCGGTACACCGAGATACCGTCCAAGATCATTAGTCTTCTGGAAACCGAGCGCACGCGCTAAACTATGAGTCCTGGAAGGAGGAACATTCTTGGAGAAGAAACATCGCGATTTGGCTTGATTGATGCGTTGTCCCGACGCAGTACAGAAATTATGTAAGACAGTGCTGATGGCAGCTACTTGGTCCAGTGAGGCTTCGGCGAAAAAGATGAGATCATCAGCGAAGAAAAGGTGGGACAGAGGAGGACCCTGCCGGCTTAGACGAATGGGCTTCCAACGGCCGTGTGACACCGCTTGCGAGATAGATTGACCGAGGCGTTCCATGCACAGCACGAAGAGGTAAGGGGAAAGGGGGTCACCCTGTCGAATGCCTCTGGAGGTGTGAAAAACGTCGCTAAGTTCGCCGTTCCAAGTAACTTGGAGGGAGACACTAGTCACACACTTCATGATAAGCTGCAGTAACGAATCAGGGATACCAATATCAATGAGGGTGTCTTGTAGGAAAGCCCATGATAATCTATCATAAGCTTTTTCCAGATCCACTTTTATAGCCATAAAACCTTTCCGACCCGTTTTCTTTCGCATGGAATGGATGACCTCTTGAGTGATGATGATATTATCCGTAATGAGGCGTCCCGGGATGAAACTGCATTGGGTCGGGGCTATCAGATCATTGAGGTAAGGCTTGAGCCGATGCACGATGACCTTAGTAATGGCTTTGTACATCACCGTACACAAAGTGATAGGACGAAATTGAGTAATCAACGCCAAGGACGGAGTCTTAGGTATAAGGACCATGACAGTACGATTGAGGGCTAGGTCCTAAATCTCATGTCAAAAAATCCGTTGAATGAGAAGGGTTAACGACAGGCCTACAATGTCCCATTGCGACTGAAAGAAGAGAGCGGTGAATCCGTCCACCCCGGGATCTTTGTTAGGGTTCACACTGAAGAACGCGTCCTTGATTTCAGTAAGACTGGGAGGGCCACTAAGCACTGCTAGTACTTGTTGGGGTAAAGGAGGGAACTTACCATAGAGAGGCCAGGTGTCCAGAGAAGTAGGTTCAGCCCAATAAAGGGTCTCAAGGTAATTCTGTGCTAACATTTTCAGAGAAGTCGAATCCAACAATACATTTCCATGCTCATCACGCAACGAGGAAATTCTCCGTTGTCGTTGTTTGTTTCGCGTGATGGCATGATAATATTTAGTGTTCCTGTCGCCTTGCAAGAGCCATTGATTTCGCGATTGCTGATGCCAGTATATTTCTTCTTGAATAAGAACTTGCTCAAGGTCAAAACGAAGGTCTTCCTCTAACTCGCGAAGAGAGGTCGAGCCGGAAGCCTCAAGACGTAGTTGAAGACCCTCCAGCTGAGCCAAGAAACGCTTCTTCTGGTGGAAAATGTTTCCAAAGGTGTGAAGATTTCAGTTCTGTAAAGCCTCAAAGAATCGTCGAAGCGTGCCATTGAAATCATTATGGAAGGGTGTCCACTGGGCAGCTACCATTTGACAAAACCCGGGATGGGTGAGCCAAGCAGCTTGAAACCGGAACGGTCGCAGCAACGGCGGGTCCGTAGGGTGATGTTGGAGAGAAACTAGGAGAGGTCGATGATCCAACTTAAGGAAAGGAAGGTGGGTGATTGTAGTTTTTGAAAACTCTGAAAGCCAAGAAGTAGACCCAAGGGCACGATCTAGGCGGGCTGAAATGGGGCCTCTACGTCATGTGAACCGAGGGTCGAAGAATTTGAGATCCTGAAGTTGACAGCTGTGGACACAGTCGGTGAACTGCCTGTTAACGATAGGGTGGTGGCGGGAGCCCTCACGTCGGTCCAGGCTCTCTAGCTTGACATTGAAGTCCCCCCCGAGTAGCCACCGTTTGGTGGTAAACCGAGCAATTTGGCGTAAAAAATGCCACAAAAACTTTTGTAACGAGTACGTTGGGCTCGTATAAATGACCGTGAAGTCAAACGAATGGTGATCCCACTCAATATTGACATGCACAAATTGGCGATGAGCGAGCAAAATGCGAACTGCAAAATCAACGTGCCAGAGAAGCCAAATACCACCGGAGTAGCCTTCAGCTTCCATTCTGAAGGAGTAGTCAAAACCCAGACTGCGAATGACTTTCAAGGGGCGGTCCTCACTGATATGGGGTTCCACCAACACTACCAGTTTTGGATGATGTAGGTGGATGTAATTTTTGATAACCGACTTGAAGGTTCGACTTCCAACTCCTTCGGAATTCCAGATAAAAATAGACATAGACAAAGGAATAAGAAAGAGAGTGGACCTAGTCTGTTAGGACTGAATGATTAGTCTGCTCCGGCCTCTGTAAAATCATAAATGCTTGGCTATGCTCCTCCATCGGAATGTCGGTTCAGACGGAAGGTGCAGGAATGGAGGCTAGATCAACAAGTGATTCTGGCGGTCGCGACTGGGGTAAGAATTGGGTACGAGTGGACTCGGACGAGTCCCCCGAGTTAATAAGGACATTGGCGTTGTCCTCCATGTCCTGGTAGCCCGAGTCCTCCGGGGTGGATAGGGAGATAGAAGGGTCATGGATGATAACCTCGGTGTGAGATGGGATTGAAAGGGCTAAATAGGCTGGGGGCGGGCTGGAGACTAGGAGAGTGGTGGCCTGCTTTTACCCAGTCTGGCAGGCTGGATCTGCTTGGGTCAGGGGCTGGGTGGAGTGGGTAGGGGGTTGGGGCTGGACTGGGGTTGCGGTGAAGTTGGTACAGTTGCAAAATATGAGATCACTCTTGTAGGGAAAAGCTACTCTAATATAGTCACTTATGATTCATCAAATGATGAAGTTTATTGTCGTTATCGGAAGTTTGGGTTTGCTGCATTTTATTTTCTTATATGTTGAAAGTTTTTAACTAGAAAAACATTTAAAGAATACTAAGTAAGTATATTTTGAAAAGATGGACACGAAAAGCAAAATCATGGTACCATGATAGTAAAAACTTCACTTTCAATGAAAGTGAAATGGATTCTAAAATGTTGTCAAATATAAGGTAAAAAGAATTGTGAAAGATCAACTTCTCAACATGTTGAAGATGGTTGATGGGATATTGTAAAGTGAAGAAATAGTTGATAAAGAGAACCTAATATTACAAGAAGAAGAGTTGACCCAATGGCCAAATACTGAAATGAATCTGATCAATCAACCTGACATTAATTTTGGTCAAAGGAATAACACAAGAGGTGTCATAATAAAGACAAAACTTACATCAAGTAAGAGATTGAAGGGTGGATTAGAGAAAAGTTCAAGGAAAAGAAAGAACGTTAAAAATGCAAGACTTCAACAAATATGGCAGATTCGACCCATCCCCTTTCCAATACTTAGGTTATATTTTTACTAATTTTATGTTTCAAACCTTTAATGTATATAATTTATATTATGATAATTTTAAGTATTTGCTTTAACTACTCTATTCTGGATTCTGAAGATAATTCCCAACATACCCTTATTATCTCCAGCATGCAACATCCCATTACATCAAGATCAGGTTAGCTTTTAGTAATCAATAATGTCGCATGTGTTGTTTTATGTTTTGAACAAAATTTCCTTTTTTTATTATGACAAATAGCAAACGCAGTCACTTTCAGTTTCGATGGATTTTACAAGTATGGTTTACAATCATAGAGACTGTAGACCACATTCTTAGGTTCTATTTCTAATATTGTCTTTTGGGCATAATCGTTTAGTGCTTTCAATTTTGTATTTATGAACCACTTGGTTATGACAAATACGAAATGCAGCCAATTGGTGTTTGTATGGATAAAACAACTATGCTTTACACTCATCATTATTCTGGAACAAATTCTCAGGTATTATTTGTAATATTTTCTTTTTATATTATTTGTTTCTTTTTGTAATTTGTTATTAATCTTCGAATGATTTATCGTGTTAGGTCATTGATGCAGAAACAAGTAAACAAAGTATTAGTGCTATTATCCCACCTTCAATGTGCATGAATGATTTACTTATGGTAATTTGAAGAAAGTTTTTGTCTTAATTTCAATTTTTATTAATAATTGCATTTCTATTTATAATTGTATTAATTAATTAAAATACATTTTGATTGATAGGCACAACAAACATTTGGTTTTGAAAATTTGGAAGAAGCAAACAATTTAGGAGTTGGTATTTCCAACGAGAGCTGTGATTGTTGTCTTCATGCTAAAAAGTTTTGTATTTATAAAAGAGGAGTGTGATGCAAATTTAGGTTAAACCTGAATCTTGCTGTTAGCAGGCTAAAGTTCATTCTGCAATGTAATTCATTTACTGCAAAATGTTAAGAAAAAACATGTTCTTACATTTACTGCAAAATGTTAAGAAAACAACATGTTGTTATATGTTATTGCAATGTAATTCATTAACTGCAAAAATGTTAAGAAAATGACATGTAATTTTGGGATTTTGGAAGTTAAATGCAAGACCGTGCATGAATTAACGCGATGAATTGCACGACCGTGCGGGTAGGTTTTGATATAGTTTAACTTAAAGTCGCATTCACAAATTAATCCACCCTTTTTACAAATTAATCTAATTAATATTCATACAACTTTGACCGATTTCACTCAATTCATATTTATTCAAATGATAACCAATTTCACCATATGAATTGAAGTACAATCAAACTAAATTCAATACAACATTTTCCCGCTGTTACTCAAGCAAAACAAACACTAGTAGAATATGAAAATAAATAATGTAAAAAACAAAATTTTCCAACATTTTCCTCAATTTTACTCAAGCAAAACAATCAATACTAGACAATGGATAACAATTTTCCCAACTAATAGTAAAAGTTATCAACAATCATTTCAATAAACACAACCTAATAATTTGAAAGTCATAATACTCTATGAACAGGTTATTATTTGCATATTTAGCCAAAATCAATAAGTACTTCAATTAAAAGAACCATCAAACAAGTATGATAGATACTCACTCAACTCTTCATCCTCTCAAGCATTTAAATGTAGGATATGTATTTACTCATCGTTCATTTCATGTAAGGCATCTACCATAAGCTTGCTTACCAATCCAATCTCCACCACTCATATCAAACACAAGCATCAATCTGAAGGTTTTTATTTAGGTTGTAATGAAGCTAAGTTAAGGATAGGAAAAAGGAAAATTGTAGGTTTAAACCACAACACAAATTGAGCATTTAAACATAGACAAAAGAATGATCATAAAACACTCAATTCTTTCCTCTCATTTAATAAAATTAACACTTTCCATTTTTTTCTTTTCTCTCCTCTTCTTTTCATTTTCTGCTCATCTTCTCTTCCTTCCTTTTCTTTTCTTTTTTTCTTCTTATTTTTTACTATATTTATCATTTTTTTGTATTTATGATTATAAAACAAGGAAATCAAGAGAAGAGAAATTTGGTAATATTGTCACATGCAACCAAATTAATACCAAATCTAGCAATAAAAGAAAATGTAGTTAGTCAAGAGTTGAGATCGTTCCTACGAGGAATTCTAACGGCAATTGTTATACGAGTTGAAAACTAAAACAAAGTGGGGGGTTTGAATTAACGTAAATTTAAGAAATTAAAAATAACAGAAATTGAAAATTAACAAAAACAATTAAATATGGAAATTCAGTAAACAAATATTAGTTTCGGGTCACCTACGTTATCAATCTAATATGGATCCTTGATATAAAACTCAATCCATTAACAAACATTCATTGGGTGATGTTTTCTCTTAAGATTAAATGAATAGAAATATGTATTCTAAACATTCTTATTAGTCAACAACTTAGATACGATCTTAAGTTAGTTGATTAATAGCTTTAAGAACTAAGAAACCAATGAACAAGACAATACATGTACGACATGCATTTAATCTAGTTAAGTGTCTTCTTAGAATTTCCAACTTTAACGTAAAGATGATAATCCTAATTGTTACTCGTGATTAGCAATATTGAACATCATATCCTACCAATCTAGTTATAAATTAAACAAATCAATTACTAGTTGCGCATCCTAGAAATCAATCAATTCAATATTCATCAATGAAAGAAACTTTATTTAGAATCTTACTATACTAGATGATAACGAGGCTTCCTTCAACCAAGAAGAAAACTTTAGCTATTCATAACAAAAGGAAGAGCAAATGGAATAATAATAAAAGATAAGGTCTCCATCCATAGTCCTTTATAAAAAATACGAAAATTCTAGCCTAACAATAAGAAAAACTAGAAAAGACACAATCTGCAGAAAAATGAAAAAAACAGCAGCTCCAGTTTGTGTGAACAGGACAAATCCATGAACAGTACACGTTTTCTTATACTTTTTGATTTTTTTCTCCTTCATCTTATCATGATCTTCAACAGGTATCTCTCCCAGATCTTCAAGTCATAATCCCCATCAATAAGGCAACATTTGAATTTCAAAATCATAAAGATCTTGAATGTATCATATTTGATTTAAAATCAGATTCTGCAAAAAATCCTTTCCCTTGTACGTGCCCATGCTTAGTCATCATTTTTTCTGCCAGCTGGGAATTTAACTTGTCTTCCTTTTAATTCCATCTTTTTGGTCCAATTTCATCTTCCATGTGTTGAAAACCACTTGAGAACAATTTAGAAACAAGTCCATCAATTTCGTACAATAATTTCAACACATTAAAGAAATTTATCCCAAAATTAGAATAAAATTGACAATTTAACATATTCTCCCACACTAAACCTTTGCTCGCTCTCGACTAAATATGCCAAACCACTACACTTTATCAATTCATCCTTCATAAGATTAAATGCACACAATCAACTAAACTTAAGCCAGCAAGACTTAGGTTGAAACACACTTGATAATCACTTTTTACTTATACAAATAAACAAAGTCAAATTAAACATTCTTTATTCAAAGGCAAGTATGAAACCAAGGTGAATTCTTCTCACAGACTTCTTTCTTTATACTCAAGTGTTTAAGGGTAAAGTGTTTCGCTCACAATCTTCTAATGCAAATATTCCACCATATGCTTGCTTTTTCATCAACTCTTCACCACTTGAAATACAAATATGCACAAATCAAAAGGACTTTTTCAAGGTTGTACTGTTATTGGTAAAGCACCTAACCAATTGTGGAGACACAATTTCAATTGCAAAGGAGTCAACAACATCATTCTGCAGAGGTAAATTACTTCAAAAAAAATTTCACTGCTGTATATTTTTCTCTTTTTCTCTTTTTCCTTTTTTCTTTATTTTTTTATGACAGCAGTACACACACAATTCAAAACTAAACCTCTTCAATTTTCTTCATCTTTTTCTTTTCCTTGCTTTCCATATCTCTCTAAATAAGTGTGACATGATTTTTAGTTAGAATGCCTACTTACATTTATGATGGGTGAAGATATGAGAGGTTTAAGTTGCTTGTTGTGGGTTTATCAAGAAAAAGGGTTTAACTCAAAAAGTTTAACAAAAGACATTGAATTAGGTTGACTTTTTAAGCTAAAGGGTTAAAACAAAGATTTCCTTTATCATTTTTATGCATGTATGTATAGATGTGGTCTTAAGTCGACTCCAAGCAAGTTCTAGAGAATAATTCACCTTAGAAGATAATCACACATCGAGAAATAAAATGACATAAAAATGATGTCATTAAGGATCAAATTTGCTCACACAAGGTTTAATTCAAGAATTCACCTTAATTCTACATATTACCTAATCTTTCAAAAGTTAAACTTTGACTAAGTGTATAAGACCAGTTATTGTAACTAATTAGCATGGTTCACCTTAGACTCACATAACCCAGTTTAATTTCATGCACTCCCTCAATCTCATCCAAACTAATATGGCAAAGGTTCATGGCTCAACACACAACACAAGCATGTAAAGAACAGAAAAAATTTAAAGAAAAGCAAGACCACATAGTTACATACATGTATTCCAATTCCCCCACACCTAGACCAACATTGTCCTTAATGTCCAAAAACATTAAAAGCACAAAAGAGGGATGGGAACAGAAGTACTCCCCTAGATTGAAGACGCCATATGCAATTTTGAAATGAATGATTGCAACTTTGAAAACACAGATAGCAGTGTTGAAGTGAAAGATTACAGCTTCGTTTTTAAACAACTACAAACAAAACAAACCAAAGAAAACAAGTAAAACACTCAAAGCAAACACCCAAAAGATATGCATAAAAGAGAAAAACATAAAAAAGAAAGGGATACGGATGGGGTGCCTCCCATCAAGCGCTTATTTAAGGTCATAAGCTTGGCCCTTGGCATATGTACATCATCCATTATCAAATGGATGCTTGAGCCTAACAGGTAGCATGCTCAGACTTCGTAAGGAGCCTAGAGCAATTTCCCTTGAAGTCAACTCCTTCTTAGCACAATGCTCCAAGACTTCTGATGAGTGGAACTTCATCGTTTCTCCTTCATACTCTAATATCCACTTGTCTTTTCAGGCATCGCCCTTCTCCAACTGATTGATTTCTCCAATTTACAAAACAATGCCTCCAATTTGTTGTTAGGCAGTAATGAGGTCTTCATGGCATGCCACTGTGATGTATCTCCCATCTCCAAGAGTGTTTCAAGTGTATTTCTTCCACTCAATAGTGAATTTTCCTGCACCTATGTGTCAATAAAATCCATAGAAACAACAGGTTGTTCATCATCCGAAATTTTCATGTCATTGTATATATTGAATTTAATTAGTTCACCATCAAATTCCATAGTCAATGACCCATCCTGAACATCAATTTTCGTTCTTGTGGTTTTTAAGAATGACCTTCCAAACAAAATTTGGGTTAAAGAAAATACATCGTCACTCCCTATCTGCAAAATATAAAAGTCAGCTGGAAAAAACATATCCCCTACTTGAACTAAAATGTCCTCTAACACACCCTTTGGATAAGCTTTTGAACGATCCGTTAATTAAATCACTACATTAGTTTCCTTGAGAGGTCCCACATTTAAAGACTTATAAACATCATAAGGCATCACATTTATTGAAGCAACCAAATCTAACATAGCTTTTTCAATCCTTAATTCACCAATTTTACATGGGATAGTGAACATACTTGTGTTTTGGCACTTAAGTGGAAGCTTTTCTTCTCCAAAATAGCTGAAAAATTCTCCCTCAATTGCACTTTCTCATCAAATTTTAACTTTTATTTTGAAGTGCAAAATTCCTTAAGGTATTTAGCTTAACATGGGATCTGTTTTATTGCATCAAGTATAGGAATATTTACCTGAACTTTCCTGAAAGTGTCCCATATTTCCTTCTCTTCCTCCTGCTTCTTTGCCTTGGTGAATCGGCTAGGAAAAGGGGGCTGCACAATCAGATTTTTCTGACTTGTTTGCGTTTTTTCTGACTATTCGGTTACCTCCTTTGTTGCTTCTTCCTTAATTTCTCTCTTGGAGATTTTCGGCCGTGGTTCTTTCAATTCCCTTTTACTCCATAGCATGATAGCCTTAGCACTATGTTTGGGGTTGATTTTCGGTTAGGCTGAAAAATTTTCAGAACTTTGTGCCTCTAATCTATTGATGGCGGTTGCCATTTGGCTCATTTTATTTTCAAGGTTTCGGATACTAGCTTGAGTATCCCACTGAAACGTCAAGGTGTTGGTGGCCAAAGATTGAACTATATCTTCCAAGGAAGACTTACCTTTGAAATTGGATGTCATTTGTTGATGTTGTTTAGGCATATATGGTTATCTAAATTGCTGGAAATTTGTTGTATTTTGCTGTCCTTGTGAGTTCCCATAACGTAAATTTGGATGATTGCGCTAACCCGGATTGTAAGTATTGGAAAATGAGTCATATTTCCTCTGATTCGGTTCAGCAAAACCCCTACGACATTCAGCTGCTCTGCATTTTCTTCCTACAAAATAGGACATACGTTAGTGGGGTGTCCTAACATTGAACAAATTCCACATACATTTACTTCTTCTTTCTTTGTAACTGCAAGTTGTCGCACCAAAGATGTAAGATCATCTAATCTTTTCTTCAATGCTGTCATATTCACTTCATTGATGTGTTTTGAGCTATGGCTAGAACGGATCCCAAATTGTTGTGTATTAGAAGTCATATTTGCTATTAAGTCCCTTGTGGCTGTCGGTGTTTTGTCTACTAGAGCTCTGCCACTTGCAGCATCAATCATACTCCTATCCGTGGAAAAAAAGGCCTTTATAAAAGTATTGAATCAACAACTGGACGGTTATTTGGTGATGGGGACAACTAGCATAAAGTTTCTTGAATCTTTCCTAATATTCGTAAAGTGTCTCCCCCGTGTGTTATCGGATGCCACAAATTTCTTTCCAAATGTTAGCAACTCTCGATGCTTGAAAATATTTCTCAAAAAAGAGTTTATTCATTTCAGCCCATGTTTGCACATTTTCTCCAGTTGAATAGTATAACCAATTTTGAGCATCATCCTTGAGAGAAAATGGGAAGGCTCTTAGTTTGATTTGCTCTTCCATCACATTTGTTGGCTTTATACCCATGCAAACCACGTCAAACTCCTTCAAATGTTTGCAAGGATCCTCTCCCAGTAAACCCCTTAAAATAGGAAATAAATGGATCAACCGAGATTTTAATTCAAAAGTATTGTTGTCTCCTAAATTGGGAAAGTTGAAGCAGTGGGGCTGTTGAGCGTTTGTAGGCCTGGTTAGTTCACCAAAAGTGCGATTCGTAGCCATTCTTTCCAATTTTTGCATTTGCTTCTATTGTTTCGTCTGTTTTTGTAGTCTCTTGGCTATCTTCTCGATCTCTGAATCAAATGATAGCTGAGTTATCTTGTCTACTCGTGTAACATACATAAATCGTTAAGAAATTCTCCGACAATTGTGCCAAAATTTGGTACTACTGTTGCCTACATCCAAATTATTACCAACTCTAGTAATAAAAATGTAGGTAGTAAAGAGTTGAGATCGTTCCCACGAGGAACTTTAACAAGAAATGTTAAGCGAGTTGAAAACGAAATGAGGGGGTTTGATTTAACGTAAATTAAAAGAAATTAAAATTGGCTAAAAATGAAAAATATCAAAAATATCCAAATCTGAAAATTCAGTGAATAAACCTTAGTTTCGGGTCACCGACGTCATTAAACTGATATGGATCATCGATATAAAACTCAGTCCATTAACAAATATTCATTCGGGGTTGTTTTCTCTTAAGATTAAATGAATAGAAACATGTATTCTAAACATCCTTATTAGTCAACAACTTAGATACGATCT
>JAOTJB010000002.1:17924568-17941349 GCA_027123815.1 Erythroxylum minutifolium | reverse complement strand
TTCACTTGAATATCCTAAATCACTCATAGTCAATTGGCTTTCATGGTATGATAGGTCATTTGAATCATTTAATGCTTCATGTTCAACTTCAAATGCTGCTAGAATATGTGGATTTGAGGGTGCATCTATAGGTGCTGGAATCGGCGTATCTTTGGGAGTTAGAATCGGTGTATTTGTGGGTATTAGAATCGGTGGATCTATAGCTTTTAGTAAACCTACCTCCTTGTCATCATCCTCAATTACATCAACTAGAATATCAACCTCAGCGTCAATAAGTTTGCTTAATTTGGGGTACTTCTCCCTATATGTAAACACTTCTATTATCTTCATTTTTATCACTTCAATTGTACTTATCAAGCTCCTTTCATTATTTTCATTATGTAGTGGCCTCAAACCATCTTCAAAGGATTGATGTGGGAATTTATGTGTAAAATATAATGTTTTAAAAATTGAAATGGAATTTAAATAGGTAAGAAAAGAGGTTTATGGTTTAAAAGGTTATTAGACTTCCATAAAGTAACTAAAGATTGAATAAAATTAAAGAATTTGAAATATGATTCAAAAAGATTGTCCTTAACTATTGATTTATTTGAAGTTTAATTGAAAAAAGGGATTGTTAAATGAAAATTGATTTATTTAGTTTAGTTTATAAGAATCTATTAATTCAAGAAAATTTATTGATTAATTAATGAATAGATCGATTTTTAACAACAAGAGTTATTAAAGTAAATCAAACTGATAATTAAAGATTACGATTGAACTAGTCAAACCGATTGGATTTTTTAGTCATTGGTAAAATCCCATGCTTCTCCATACCCTAACCTCTTAGCATTAAACATAAAATCAACCAATATAATCTCATTTACCTCACAACTAAAATAATCATTCTCTCCATCTTCATCCACCATTTCTAGTTTAAATTTGAAGCATTTACCATAGAATCACTCAAACCAAATTATGGGTTCTAAAGTACTTACAATTTCTTAAACATAACCTTAAAAAATATGTCATAATATGTAATTTAGTACTAAATATATGTGATTTTAATATATCACTAACTTAATGTAATAATGTAAATATTGTATGAGTTTCTTCAATAATTCATATAAGTAAAGTTTATCTTATGATTAGAAACACACTTACATGGGATTATAAACCAGGCTTTGATGTTTTTGCTACTCTTTAAGTTGAGAGTAAATTTCTTCAAATATCCCCCTCTAATACCTGTTAAGAAAGTGGCATTCAGATAATATTTGGATTAAATAACCCTTCCTATTAAGGAATTCAGAATTTTGATTAATGGTATGAAAGAGAGTTACTTATCATTTAAGCAAATGCTTAATGAAACGAAAGAAAGTTTCTTCCACTTATCATTTAGTTTAGAGCGTGCGTAAAATTTTGCGATTTCTATTGGAATGTAAGAACATGCGTAGTGGCCTTTATTCATTAATACTGATAGTTGTGATTTGCATTAGGTTTTAGGGTCTATTTTGTTATGTATTAAGTGTTAATTTGAGTTTTTAGTGTGTGTTTAGGTGTGAATTGTGTTACTTTATATGTTTAACTGTTTTTATGGGTTAGTTATAAGTATTTGAGCTTAAATGTTATATTTTGGAGGTATCTTGATGTGTTTGTTAGTGTTTCAAGGTAAACGACAAAGAATGGGAAAGTTTTGAAGAGTATCGGGCCAAAAACATGACCCACGATTGTGGCACAATAGGCCACGACAAGCCACGATCGTGACAGAAAGAGGCGAGTTGAAAGGACATAGGCCACGATCGTGCACTTTAGTCCACGATTGTGATAGAGAGCTCCATGCCAAGCCATGATCGTGCACTTTGGGCCACGATCATGACAGAGAGGGTTAGTTGCTTGCCATGATCATGATAGGCAGGGCCACGATCGTGGCCTGTGTCGGGTTGACACAAAAACTCAGCTTTCGCAAGACTTTTAGGACCGTTTCAACCCCGAATCAACCCTAAGGCTTCTAAACTATAAATGCAACATTAAAGGACAGAAGAAGCAGCCGGGGAGAGAGCCTTTTGTAGAAACCACACTCTAAACCCTAGAGAGTTTATCGAGAGATTGAGGAACGAGACGAAGGAAAAGAGACACAGAGAAGAAGTTTGACGAGAAGTATTTCTCAGAACAAGAGGTTTTCCATCGTCACTACCTCCACTATTCCATTCCCGACATATTTTCCAGTTATTTCAATTTTATTGATGTATAAAGTTGAGATAGTTGTTGAGAATAGTTTGTGTTGAATGTTGAGTTTTTGGCTACATTCACCTTTGAGATTTTTGTCTTTGATATTAATGAAATTCGATTTATTGTGTTTTTATTGAATTGTTTATGATTCAATTTCTATTCTTAATAATTCAGTAACAAACTGAGAGGGTGAGTCGCGTGAATATCATCAAATTAGGCTAACAATAGTTAAGTAATTTAACAGATAAAGAATTGAATAAAATCATTAAATTTGTGTAGCGAGAGATCGTGCATAGGTTTTCGGTAGATTTTTAGACAATTTCATAACTAATTTAGGTTTTGGGTCAATTGTGAATCAAGAGATCACAATTCCATAATTTGAATTAGGGATTATAAATTAAGGTTAAAGATTATAACTTGAGAAAGAGTAATCCATCCTAAGACCGTCTATACCCAATAATTCGAGAATTCCATAATTGATTAGATTTTCATTAAAGTCGAATAAAACCCCCTTTCTCTCAATTTGTAGTTCCTAGGTTGATTTTCGATTGGGTTATGAAACTGTTATCCTGTTATATTTCTGAATTTTAATTCTCGTAATTGATTGTTTGCCTGATTAATTTTCTGCATTAGTTGATTATTTTTAATTTTTCCAATTTAGTTCAGCCTTAGGTTTTAGGATTAGATTAACCCTCCTTATGGGAACAATACCTTAGGTACTGCACGAATGACCTGTGCACTTGTGGTATTATTGAGGTTAAAAATATTAAAACTTTTTTATAGCGTAAGACCACAATCAAGTTTTTGACGTCGTTGCTGGGAAAGCAATTGTTTAGTTCTATAATTTAAGACATTAGATTAGTTTTTAAGTTTGTTTTTTGTTTTCATTTATTTCGTTTCATTTTAGAAATCGTGCTCTTGCATGAACACAAGAGTCACAAGAGGTTCAAGTTATGCAGCAGATACGTTAGATTTAGATATTACTCAACTAGAACGAACCCTTAGGAAAGCTCGGCGAGAGGAAGAAGAAGAGATCAAAAATCAACAATGGCTAAGGAATTCCAACAGAAAATGGACCACTGAGTGAACCAAGGCCGATAACAAAGGACCTTAATGGACTTTATGAGGCCGGGGTTCAACACCGCGAACCAAGGAGTGGCTAGGCTACCTGTTTAAGTGGCTTCGTTCGAGATAAAGCCAGCCCTCCTCAATATACCTCAACAGAACATACAATTCTACGGATTGGCTAACAAGGATCCGAACGTGCACATCATGAATTTACTCGAGATCTGTGATACTTTTTGGTATCATTAGATGTCGGAGGATGTTGTTAGAATCAAGCTGCTTCCTTTCACTCTCAGAGATAGAGTGAGGGCTTGGTATCATTCACTAAGCCCAGCTAATATCACAACGTGGGATTAGCTTGTGCATGCCTTTTTGGACAAATATTTTCCGCTAACAAAGACCACTAAGATAATTAAGGCAATCACCATTTTCCAGCAAGGTGACAGGGAGTCCATCTACGAAGCGTGGGAAAGATATAAGGATTTGGAAAGAAAGTGCCCACACCATAAACTACCTAAGGAATTTCTTTTGCAAACCTTCTATAATGGAGTTAACCCACCAACAAGAGACACAATCGATGCAGCATCAGGAGGATCTTTGATGCGAAAGACTGTTGATGAAGCAGAGGAGCTAATTGAGGAGATGGCGAGTGACAGCTACTTATGGACAAATGAGCAAGGAAGGCAACCTGCTACTTTCAAAGAGCAGAAGGGAATTGTCGCAGTCAATCAAATGATTGAAATGTAAGCAAAGATCGACAATTTGATGTGACAACTCATTAACATGAAGGCATCAAACTCAGCTCAGGTGAAGGCCGTATAATTAAAGTGTGAACTTTGTAGCCAGATAGACTATGATACCATGAAGTGTTATTTAATGAAGGAGGACAGTCAAGAACAAATGAATTATATGGGGGCACAATATGGACGACGAGGGGGTAACAATCCTTACTCCTACACTTACAACCCCAGGTGGAAGAATCACCCTAACGTCTCCTGGTCTAACATCAATAGAGGACAATTCATGCCTCAGAGACAATCAAGCTTTCAGTAAGATAAAGCGAGCTTAATGGAATCAAAGTTAAACAAGATTTTGGATATGATTGGAGGCATGGAGGAAGCACACGGGAGGCTCGAGAACAAATTCAAGCAAGTTATGAAGAACTATGCCTCATCCATATATAATATGGAAGTCCAAGTAGGTCAACTAGCAGAAGCAATGTCCACTCGGAATGTTAGAACTCTTCCAAGCAACACCGAGTTTAATATAAAAGAACGGATCATGGCAATCAACAACACTAGGATGAGGAACTTGAGAAGGTAAAGGGAGGAGAAGATGAAGGAGAAAGTCAAACAATCAAAGAAGACTTCCCAAGTGAGCCCATGATCAAGTCACTTCAGGCAACTCGACGTGTATTTCCGTTCCTTATTGTGCAGCAACAGGAGTTATATGCAAAGGAGTAACGAGGAAATTACAGGAGATTAGATCCAACAAGGTCGAGGAAGTGACAGAATAACTACGTACAAAGCTCAGGTTAAAGGAATCCGTCAAAAAGATGTTTAAGAAGCAAGTATCGGAAGAAGACCCCAACATCACACAGAAGAAAGAGGACCCAGGGGACTTTTTTATCCCCTACAGCATCAATAAATAATCATAGACAGGGCATTCGCAGATTTAGATGTGAGTATAAACATGAAGCCCTACACTTTTAGTCTGAATCTGGGGTTAAGAGAGTTAGTTCCCACTAACTTTTTGGTAAAGACAACCGACAGAACTGAACATAAACTAATGAGGATTATAAAGGATGTTCCAGTAAAAGTTGATAAATATACCTTTCCCACAGACTTCTACATACTGGAAATTAATGAAGATATGGAAACCCCGATAATTCTTGGATGACTGTTCTTGGCCACTGCATGTTCAATCATTGATTTTGGTGGGGTGAATTAACTTTGTGAATAGGAAAGCAAAAATTTACCTTCAAGGTGGCTAGAAGAGAGTACGGTTCTCCTTCACCTCCAATGAATATTAAGGAACCCGAACCTCGAGGAGAATGGGAAGATATTAAGGATTCAAGGAATGGTTTTAGGAAGAAGCGCTCGCGAAGAAGAAGACGAGGAAAGGAGATCTGTAAGGAAGGCGAGACCTGTAGCATGGTAGCTCAAATACAAACTCTGCTATTAATGACTACATTACCATTGCACCATTCATCCCGACCACCGTGAGCTTAAAGGAGCGTCGAGCTACTGACGTTAAAAGAAGCGCTTCATAGGAGACAACCTATGGAAAAGTAATTCTTCGATTGTTTTTGTTCGAACATTTGAATTCGGTAATTATGATTATTTCTTTTTTTTGTTTTGAATAAAATCAAGAAGGATGAGGGTTTCTAAATATGTGGATGATATATCAAGCATGAAAAGAAAAATGAAAGGGGCCATGAAAGAATTAAGAAGTGAAATGGGAAAGATTGGAAAAAGAATAAGGAAAGAAAAATCAAGAAGGGTTGAAATGCAAAGGGGAGCATACAAATTTTAATGAAATTTTTACCATTTTAACCTTTTAACCACATATATAATCAGTTCTAACTTTACTTTTACATTCACTTCCATTTTCACTTTATCTCTCTAGACTTCAAGCATGCAAAAGCTCTCACTTCCCTTTAAAAATTTTCAACTTTCAAATTTCTTCCAAATTCTACCCAATCATGCCATGCATTAAACAATCAGCCCGACGGGAGCCATATAGACAACAACAAGTTATGGGACGTGGGAGAAGGAACCAAGTAGCAAACTTTGGTGCGCCCTTCCCAATCTACATAGAGGAGGAAGGTACTCATTTTTGGTCCCTTCATGCTAGACAAATTGTAGTCCCTAAGTACTTTGATTTGACACAACATACTTGATAGGCTAGAATTGCATGAGTGAGTAGAAAACCTAGCTGAGAGGATCCAATGGGCCCAATTCATACGATTTCAATTTCCTATTTATCGGGAGCTTACACTGAAATTTTTCACTTCCTTGACTTATGACCTTAAGAATCCAAAAGAATTGTGGTTTAGGTTGGGAGGACGAGCTTATGAATTAAATGTAGAAATCATGTGCAAGATGTGTGGATTCCCCAAATCCTCCATCATCGATACTCATGAATAATTTGGTCCTTCTTAATACTAGAATGAACTTATTGGAATTGAGTGTTTTCATGTCAAGAATTCTTACAACAACATTATAAGGTCCCACGAACACTTATTGCTGCACAAATTTATGTGTCAGTTGGTTTTTGATAAAACCAAAACCAGCAAATGTTCCAAAAAGGAACTTTTTGTTTTGTGGTACATGGACCACAGTATTCCAATCTGCACATCCACACATGTGTTAAATGGAGATGAGTATAACAGATTGCATGAATTACGGTTGCGATCAAAAGCAAGCATCGTATATTATTCCATTAGCATATAACTGAGTATTTATAGCTTACATAAGGAAGCCCTAATGACATTATGGTAATTACAACACCAATGCATAATATGGAAAGATCACAATATATGGTCTATACCCCCCAGCTTTGATCACGAAGAAGTGCATAGTTAGTTCCAAATAAGAGCCAAATTCAAGCAACTTCATGTTTCACAAACAGTAAACTCGCAGCCTCGTTCAACTCAAAGCCAGCCTTACCTATACCTGTATGTATGTCCAAGACTTGGTTGATGAATCTGCTTGGCGTGAAATGTGCAGTCCAGGTGCCATGCCAACAAAACATGTAAAAGAATGTAACATGGTTACTCCTTGACTTCCTTTTCACATTTTAAAGTGATTTTGAAAGAATTAATGAAGAAAAATATAAACAAAAGACAACACCACCATAACACGAAAAGTGTCGTACAGATGTCTTACACATGGGACATGTGAGACAAGGAACACAACATGCGTCATAAAGCATGATCCACTTAGACAACGCAATTTACGTTTTCCTTTCCTTTTGGACTCATCCCACTCCCACCCGAACCAGATAAAGTAACTCGCCGCCTTCCCCAGTTCCCAGCATGCGTATCCGTCTCTTTCCTTTATCACCCACCGACATCAGTCAACCTTCATATCTAAATTGTCGGGGCAATCTTTCTCGTCCCAGTAATTATTCTCCGATTTTGTACCGAAGATGAGAGGCTTTTCAATGAAATTTCAACATTTTGGAGATTATGAATTCCATTAATCAAGTGAATTTCTTTTATTATACATTGATCTATAGGTATTAATTGAATGAATTCAAACTATTAATTTATTTAAATTACTTAATTTGTATAATAGTGGGTAAATTTAAACTTTTTTAAAAGGCAATATATATCATTCCCCATTATTGTATTTAATACTTAATAGACTTCTTTCCAGTTGGACAAAATTTGTATTTATTACTTTTATTATATAAAATTGTGAATTTTATTTTTTAAATACTACTAATATATATTTTACATGTTTTCAAACTAATAAAGGACAGAAAATAGAAATTAAGGAGTTATTTGAATACGATTTAAATATAATTTAAGTAAGTTATAATTTTCAATAATTTTTTAAAAAAGAAAATATATTTTTAATATATTAAAATTTTATAATAGTTTATTAATGTTAATTATCATAATTAATTAATTTATAAGATCTCCTAACACAAATTATTAGGAGAATTTCAATAGTGAAATAATTATGAGAGCAATTGACTTTTCCAAGTATAAACAACAACTATTCATTTTTAAAAATGGTATATAAATTTAAAAATCTTTAATTTTGATTTTTTTAATATGATTTTTCAATTATGATGGCTATCATGACCAATTTACTTATATGCCACCAAATTTCAAACATTACTGATAAAGCAAACACATGCAAGAGAGGGGTGAATTGTGTGTGTATAAAAATTCAAGATACTTTCAAATCGATAAGATCCTACTAAATAAAATAAACAGAAAAGTCCTATAAACTTACGAAAGGATCTTGTCAATGTTAAAAAAGAAAGGAGCATGTTAATTTGAAAGGAGCCTATTAATGCTCAAATCAAAAGGAGCTAATTAATCGAAAGGAGCATATTAACGCTTAAAAAGATAGGAGTCTGTTTAATCAATAGGAGCCTCCTAACTTTTAAAAGAAACTTCTTGGGATATAAAAATAGAAAGAGCCTATTGTAAAACGAAGGAGCCCTTTGAAAACTTATAATGCGAAAATTTAAAAGTAATGAAGAGAGAGAAAATGGCATAGTAGATTAAAAGTAACGACGAGAGAGAACATGACACAGTAGATTTATACTAATTTAGCTTATAACGAAGCCTACGTTCAGTCCCCAAGTATTCAACTTGAGTATTTCACTATAAAATCAAATAGTAATTTGACGAGCTTCTTCAAGCTCATAAGTGTATATTTTTTAAGGTTTTTCAACCTTCCACAGTAGTAGTATTTTACTAGCCTCTATAAGCTCTCAACAAGAAATGTATAAAGGATTTAACAGTCTCTCTTAATAGAGTGATATCACTTACTAAAGTACAAAAAGTTTGATATAACTTTCAAGAATATTGATGCTATGAGATATTTTGTAAGTCTCGTGTACGTTTCTTATGTCTCTTTTGCAAATGCAGTGGCTCTTCCTTAAGTAGACAATTTTCTTGAACTAGTCTTTGTTTAATCTTCGATATTATCCCTGTTGAAATCTTCTATATTCAGACATTCTATCAAGTCTTCCAGAGCTGATTATTCAAGTTAGTAAGATCCTTTCAAATGTCATAGAACTATTTCCAAAAAGGTAATTTTATAAAGAAGTTTCCTACAATGGAAAGCAATTATTCCATGATTTTATTTCCTTTTAAGAATTATATCATTGCCTATAAGGAAATAATTCCAATTTGAATTTTGAAATATTATATAGTTAACATTAAAATCGTTAAACATAAACCTTGAGCTAACAATCTCCACCTTTTTTATGATGACAAACAATAATAGATATAATTTCAAAATTCAAATAATAATAAAGGGTTTTGAACGATACCTGTAGACTTTACTCGTAGTTATAATTAGAAGGAATCTAACTTCTAAAGGAAAGAGCCTATTGTTTGTTTATCATAGTTTTAAACTCCATAAGTTCAGCAATATTTCAGTAGAATGTATCATCAATAGCAAATATATTATCAAGACAATATTTGAAAACATATCATCAAGGCAATGTATATCATTTTAATTCTCCCTTTTTGTCATTATCAAAAAAATAAAGGGA
The DNA here is from genome assembly GCA_027123815.1 of Erythroxylum minutifolium. Lineage (NCBI taxonomy): Eukaryota > Viridiplantae > Streptophyta > Magnoliopsida > Malpighiales > Erythroxylaceae > Erythroxylum > Erythroxylum minutifolium. The sequence goes on along the minus strand of JAOTJB010000002.1, from coordinate 17,931,830 downwards.
AAAATGACCAAGGCACCAAACAAGATCATAAGTATGTAAGAACAAACCAAACAAAAAATAGAGTTGTTAATTAGACGTTTTTCTAAGCAACATTTGCAAGTCACAAATCTGAGTTTGCATGTTATCTATTTGGTTGCGCATTTGATCTTGATTAGATATAATTTCCATCAGATATTGAAGAATCACATCATTGGAGCTATAGAGAGAAACAAGAGCTGACTTTTGTGGGGTAAAACCTAAAAGATCTGCTAAGAGTTGAATTTTGTGGGGTAAGACCTAAAAGATCTACTACTCTTTCTGTCTTCTTTCTACCCACACGTTGTCATTTAGCTTGTAACCAAATTGGTGGGGAATTGAAGAATGGAACTTTGTAGGCTCATACCAATTCAGGTTGTCAAAAGGTACTCCAAAATAAGAAAAATATTTGATCAACATCTCATACGGTAGCCCCCCAATGGTATTCTTGTGACTTCCCTCGTCCACCATAAACTTCAGAATTATAGCTATAAGGCTCATCTTATTACCTTTCAAAAGATTGTAGACCGTATATGTATCTGCATCTTTCTATTGAGCTACTCCTTGGAAAAATTGAAGTAGCTGAAATGGATGCAAGACATCTTACCAGTAGGTCCAAATGTCTACACTAAGGTCTCCCTTCATGAGCTTTCTCAGTATGTAGACATATAAAGTCCACAGCTTCTCCCAAATCAATGTTAGCAATGTCCCACTTATGACAAGGAATACAATCCTACCAACTGGAATTGCACCCAAAATGTTTCCTAAGATTTCTTTTGTAATCAAGATCTCGCACTCACGTACCTAGGAGATGATTGCCAGATTTTCATTAATTCTTCTCTTCTTGTGTGTGTGTAGAAGCATTTTACTAATTCATCACACATTGTTTTGTCCAAATTTAAAAAGTTTTCCCAACCAACAGCAAGAAAGAAGGGTATGATGAGAATACTAATATCATCGAATAGGTTGGGAGGGAAGATGCATCCTAATACCACCTTTCTTTTTTTGTAGTGCATCTTGTATCTTGCTTCCACTTCCATCGATTGGAACAATTTTACGGGAGTTGAGGATTTCCCTTTTAGGGTAAAGTGAGTTTCTTTGATTTTGTTCTCTTGACCTTAGGGATTTCTTCAAATAAGGTTTCTTCAAACACTGGTTCTTCCCTAACAATTTGGTCCTCAGTCTTTTCTTTGACTAAAGGCGCTTTGCCTTTTCTTATTTCTTCTCCTTTTCTTTTTCTTGATTCTTCTTCTTCTTTCATTTCTGCCTCAGCAGTTTCTTCTTGTCGAACTTGTTTTGCAATACTGCCCATGGTTCGTGGTCTCTTTATTAGTAAAGCCAATTCTTCATTTGATTCACCATTGTTTACAACCTAATGCACTTCAGGCGCTTTCTTATCCTTAGGATCAGTTTTAGAAGTAGTGGAAGGAGTAGGAGTGGTCAGAGTAAGAATGGGTATATGAAATCTTTTTTTTTCTTGTTTGCTCCCACTCACTCAAGGATTCTTTTTCTTCTTCCTTTTCTTTTTCTTTTTCTTCTTCGTTTTCTTCTTCTTCTTCTTCCTTTTCTTTTTCTTCTTCTTTTTTACTTTCTTCTTCTTCTTTCTCTTCTTCTTCTTCTCTACTAAAGTTATATACAAATTGTTGTATGGCTGAAGGTTAATTGTTTTCAGAGGATGGCTCTGAGTCTGATTCTATGGACAGTATAGCTAAATTTTGTCTTTTTCTCTCCTATGGAGTTTCCTGAAAGTAGTTTTCTGAAATTTGGGGCTTAGAGGAACCAGAGATAAGATCAGTAGGAGTATTCAAAGGGCCTACTATCGGAGATAGAGAAAAAGACTTATAAATGAGAGTTTGTTCATGGCTGGAAGTTGAAGTAGTGGTTTTCTTCTGCCCCTTTGATTTTGTTTGTGCCATTGTTAAAACGATGGGCAAGGTTTAAAGGATTTGAGATGAAAACAGAAATTTCGAATACAGAGAGTAAAGAGCAACGCTTTGAAGAACAATGAGGATAAGTAGAAGAACAAAGCTTACTTAAGAAGTGTTAAACGATTTGTAAGCGTTGATTTTGTGTGAAGAAGGACAGTCGTACACTTTAAAAGAGGAAGTAGATCATCTGTGTATCTTTTTTCTGTCCCGTACAATCGCTTGTCAAAACTGCGCTCGTGTTTTTTAAATGTTGAAATGACACGATGAATGACTTCCATTTTAGGACAAGTGTAATCTGCTATCGAGATGAATCTTCTAAATCGAAGGGGTCTTTTAAATTAGGAGTCTACTAAAATAAGAGGATGTCTCAAAAAAACTGAAAGGAGCCTTCTAAAGTAGAAGGATCATGCTAATGTTTATAGAGAGAAGTAGCATAAAAAATCCACATAGATATAATATAAGATAATTTGCCCATACCAAGCTTATTTCTTAACAGGCGAAATCTATTTTCAGATAGTGGCTTAGTGAAGATATCAGCTACTTTATTTTTAGTATTAACATGCAAAAAATCATTTGTACCTTCTAAAACATGATCACTAAGAAAATGATGCTTGATTTCTATATGCTTAGTCTTAGAATGATGCACAAGATTTTTTTGAAAGATTTATTGCACTAGTATTATCACATAATATAGGAATATGATTAAAGTTCAGAGATAAATTGTAGAGTACGTGCTTCATCCATAAGATTTGAGCACAACAGCTGGCAGTTTCTATATACTCTACTTCGATTGTTGAAAGTGTTGTGCAGTTTTGTTTCTTACAAGACCAAAAAACTAGACATCCTCTAAGAATTTGATAGCGATCACTTGTGCTGTGTCGATCAACTTTATCACCTTCATAATCTGCATCACAATAGCCAACTATGTTAAAAGAGTCAATTTTTGGATACTATAATCCGAAATTCATAGTTCCATAAAGATATCAAAAGATCGTCTTGACTTCTTAAAGGTGGCATTCTTTTGAATTTGATTGAAAGTGTGCGCAAAGACACACACTAAGCATAATATCTGGTCTTGAGCTTGTAAGATATAGTAGTGACCCAATCATTTCTTTATACTTTGTTTCATCTGTAGCCTTGCCTTCTTTATCCTTATCAAGTTTAGTTCCAGTATACATAAGAGTACCCATAGATTTGGCATTTTCAAAGTGGTATTTCTTAATAAGTTCCTTTGTGCATTTGTCTTGTCTAATGAAGATCCATTTTTCTATTTGCCTGATTTGTAATCCGAAAAAGAAAGATAATTCTCCCATCATCCTCATTTTAAACTCCCCCTGCATTAATGTTGAGAATTCTTCACATAAAGATTGATCAATAGCACCAAATAGTATGTCATCAACATATATTTGCACTATGAGTAAATCATTCTCCTCGTTCTTAATAAACAAGGTTTTAACTACCTTTCCTCTTTCAAAGTTATTCTCAAGCAAAAAATTACTTAATCTCTCACACTATGCTCGAGGAGCCTATTTTTGACCATACAGGTCTTTAGTCAACTTCATCACGTGATCAGGATGGTTTTCATTTTCAAAACCTGGAGGTTACTTAACAAACACTTCTTCATTAATGTATCAATTTAAGAAAGCACTTTTAACATTCATTTGGAACAATTTGAAGTTTATATAACATGCTAAGGAAAGTAAAATTCTAATCCATTCCAGTCTAGTAACAGTTGTGTGTATAAGTTTCATCAAAATCAGTACCTTTTTATTGATTATAACCTTGAGCTACAAGTCTAGCTTTGTCTCTTACCACCTTACCATTTTCGTAAACTTTGTTTCAAAATATCCAACAAGTTCTAATGAATGACTTGTTTTGCAGACAAGGTACTAACTTCCAAACTTTGTTTTTGTCAGACTGATTCAATATGTCTTTCATAGCTGAAACCCAATTTTCATTAGTAAGGGCCTCTTTAACAGTCTTCGGCTTTAATTGTGAGATGAGGGCAACAAAGTTGTTCTTGAAGGAAGATCTGGTTCTTAGACTTTCAAAAGGGTCTCTCATAATATATTAATGTGTATCTTGACCTCTTCATTCTCTTGGTGTTCTTAGTTGCATAAGCTCCTGTTGAGAAGAAGGAGCTTGCTTTGTCCTGGCTTCGGAATAGTGCAGTTGATGTATTTTTAGGTACCAAGGAATGCTCGTCATCATCTGAATCGGTTGCTATTATCGAAGGTAGTGTTTCATCAAACACTATATGTATTGATTCTTCTATCTTCTTTGTTCTTTTGTTGTAAACTCTAAATTCTTTGCTAGTGATACTGTAGCCCAGAAAAATAGCTTGATCTGATCTTGGATCATACTTTCCAAGGTTGTCTTTCCCATTATTTAGACCGAAGCATTTGCAGTCAAATGCTCAAAAGTAAGCTACGTTTGGTTTTCTTCCTTTCTATAGGTCATAGGGGGTCTTTTTTAGAATAGGTCTTATAAAGCACCTATTAAGTATATGACAAGCAGTGGATACCGCTTCTGCTCAATAACCATAGTATAGGTCAATTTCACATAGCATTGTCCTGGCCATATCAAATAAGGTCGTGTTGTTTCTTCCAACGACACCATTCTATTGAGGAATCCTTGGGCAAGAAAAATTGTGAGATATATCTTTTTCGTCATATATCTCTTTAAATTTTTTGTTGTCAAATTCTCCTCCATGATTGCTTAGAATACATGTGATGCATTATCCTTTTCAGTCTAATTTTTTTTGCAAAACTCCATCTTTCTTTTAAATGTAATTGAAATTTAATATTTCACCTATCACGTGTCTCAAATAGCTACTGTCAACTATCCATTGATTTTCTTTTGTCTTCGTTTTAAAGCATATCAGTAGAAAGTATTATCTCATTTTAGGTACCCAAATTGTTCTGAATCCTTTTAAGTTAGTAACTTGACCTTTTGGTCCCTAAACATACATTTGAGATAATTTCTCCATTTTACGAAAGTTACAAGAATGAATAATGTGACCATGTCTACCACAATAGAAACATAAAACAGATGAATGAGAATTGCTATAATTTCTACCATATATTAGGTTCTTGCTGTTTTGATTATAGCTACTGGTGGATTTAACAAAGAAATTATTGGATGGCCTAATATTATTATTTTCATTATAACCTATTATAACCTTATCAAAAGCACCTTTACCATTACTAAGTAATGTATCAAGATTATTCCTTCCATTAAAGAAATTAGCAAGATCTTTTTCTAAAGATATGACTTTTCTAGCAATGTTCTCTTTCTTAAGTTCTAGAGCAGCAACTTTCACTTCTAACTGACTCACCTTATCCAAATCATTCTCATGCAATGTAATTTCTAACTAAGCTACTCTTTCTTCTAGAACTTCCTTTTCAAAAACATTTTGCTTATAATCAATCTTAAAAGACATATTCTTCGACAACAAATTCCCATTCACATACTCTAATGATTTAATCTTACTTATTAAGGATACATTATTATTCTTGGACTTCTCAACCTTTTTGAAATACTTCACAGTTAAATTTTTATAGTGATCATACAATTCATAATATGCATTTCTTAAGTCATCAACTTCAATATCAGAGTCAGAATAATATACCTCATCATCTCCTGATTCAACCATAAGACATATGTTTTTGACCTCTTCTTCTTCAAAGTTTTCAAAGTCCTCATTTGTCTCTTCAAAGGTGACTTGAAGTTTGTCCCTGCATTTTCTTTACCGTAGAGTACTAGGATATCTTTTCATACTTTTCTGGAGATAGTAAACAAATCATATTATGTTTTACTTTAGCGTTGAGCTGTGCATTTCAGTATCAGGCCATACTTTTATGTTTTCTATAGCAGGAAGTGTAGCTCCAACTCTTATGGCTTGCCAGACTTCAGTATCTACAGATTGAAGATAGATTGTCATTCTCTCTTTTCACTACAAGAAAAACACATAATAGGGTTGGAATATTACTGACGGAATGATTTATGTCGCTACTTGCCGATGGAAGGTAAAAATTTCATCGGAATATACGATGATTTAGCGATGGACAATACATCCGTCGGCAATACTGTAGGGAAAACTTTCACGCAAAATCTCCGACGGCATATAACGACGCTAAAACTCACGGTGTCGGGAAAAATGCGAGAAACATTCCCGTAATTTAATTACTATGCCGCTTTACTGATGGTTAACTTACCGTCAGAACAAAGCTAGCATTTGCTGACGAAAAAAATGTTCTGTCGCAATATCTACTAGCTTATTTATAGACGGAACGCTCCTTCCGTCGGTAAATTATGAACAAACGTCGTCGTTTCGATGAAGACGGACGATAAGCGTTAATCACCGACGAAACGTGTTGTGTCCGTTGGTAAATGTTTCCAAGAAACCTAGTTTACCGACGGAACTGTTATTCCGTCGGTATTTGAATTTCGACCAGGTTAAGTTATCGATGTTTTGCTGACGAAACGTTGTGTCCGTCGACAACTATGACCTATATTACCGACGGAATTATCGTTCCTTCGATATTTGAGTTTTCACCAGGTTAAGTTACCGATGGTTTACCGACGGAATGTTGTGTCCGTTGGTAACTATCGGCAGCGAAACCTAGATTACCGACGGAATTATTGTTCCGTCGGTATTTGAGTTTCCACCTTTATAAATTGCTGCTCTTTTACCAACGGAATTTTTCTTGTCCGTCGGTAACTGTCGATGGTTGTGTTGTCTGGAAACCTAGATTACCGACGGAATGTTATGTTCCGTCAGTAATCCAGCGCCTATAAGTAAGGCGCCGACTCCCTCCCTTCTCCTCGCGCCTTCATTTCTCCTCTCCTCACAAACCATTAGGTGAAGAGTTTTTCGACTCCTTCTCTCACATTTTCTGATCATTTTTCGATTATTGTCTTACTTATCATGCGTTGTTTGAGGTAAACTCTCTTATAAGTGTATTATTTCTACAAAAAAAGCATGTTTTTAGTATTAAACGTGAATGTTTGGTTATATTGAGATTATACATATTGCGTATGAAGTGTTCGATAAAATGCCTTTTATGATTTTTAAAATGTTTTTTGTAATTTTTGTGTTACTTTGGGAATTGGAATATGTAAGTTTGATAAAATGTTTAATGTGAAGTTTTAATTTATGGAATGTAACATTTAATTGTGAATTTATTGTATATATTAATATTGTCTTTAATTATTAATAAATATTAATTATTATTATTATTAATAAGTATTAATATAATTAGTATTATTATTAGTAAGTATTAATTATGAATAATAAGTATTTGTATAATTAATTTG
>JAOTJB010000002.1:17908495-17924468 GCA_027123815.1 Erythroxylum minutifolium | reverse complement strand
TATTTAAAAAAATTAATAAAAATTTTACTGACAGAAATATACCCACTTTCCGTCGGTAATTGCCTACTTACTATACCGACGGAAAATACGTTCCGTCGGCAATAGGTAAGAATTTACTGAAGAACAAAACGTTACCATCGATAACTTTACCGACCGTATTAGAAACATTCTGATGCTAAATTTACATACGGGTGAGCGACTTACCATCGCTAACGTTTGCGACGGAAAATTTATGATGGTCGGTAACTTTTCAGTTGCAATTATCGACGGTTATATTTATTCCGGAGCTAAACTTACCGACGGAAATTTTTTTAACAAATATTCTATCGGTAAGTTTAGTTACGGCCGAATCTCCGACGTTTTTGGCCGTCGGTTTATTCCGTCGGTAATGTCATGTACCGACGGAATATTTGTCATTTTCGTCGGTATTTTTCATCGGTAATTCGCTATTTTCTTGTAGTGTTCCAGTATGAATAGTTGTTTCCATTGAAGTGAGGAGGCTTTAAGATAGACTGTCCTTCAAGGCTTCTGAAATTGTTTGTCTTGATCTATCAAGTATTGTCAAACACAATAAATGTGAAACCTCACTTTGATGCCAAATGATAAAACAAACATACGCAAGAGGGGGTTGAATTGTGTGTATATAAAAATTCAAGGTACTTTCAAATCGATAAGATCCTACTAAATAAAATAACAAGAAGGGTCTTATAAACTTTCGGAAGGATTCTGTAAATGTTGAAAAAGAAAGGAACCTGTTAATTTGAAACGAGCCTGTTAATGCTCAAATAGAAAGGAGCTAAGCCTACTAATGCTCAAAACGATAGGAGCCTATTTAATCAATATAAAAATAGAAGTCGCTTATTGTAAAAATAAAGGAGCCTCTTGAAAAGTTATAATGCGGAAATTTAAAAGTAATAAAGAGATAGCAAATGACACAGTAGATTTATACTAGTTCAACTTATAACAAAGCCTACATCCAGTCTTTAAGTATCTAACTTGAGTATTTCACCATAAACCGAGTAATAATTTGATGAGAGCGCAAAAGTGTATAGTTTTTAAGATTCTTCAACTTTCCATAGTAGTAATATTTTACTAGCTTCTATTAGCTCTTAACAAGAAATGTATAAAGGATTTAACAGTCTCTATTAATATAGTGATATCACTTTCTAAAACACAAAGAGTTTGATATAACTTTTAAAAATATTGATGCTCTAAGATATTTCGCAATTCTTGTGTCCGTGTCTTATGTCTCTTTTGCAAATGTAGTAACCCTTCCTTAATTAGACAATTTTTTTCAACCAACCATTTCTTAATTTTCGATATTATCTCTACTGAATCTTCGATATTCAGACATTCTGTTAAGTCTTCCATAGATGATTATTCGAATTAATAAGATCCTTTTGAACGTCATGGAGTTATTTCCAAAAAGGTATAAGTTTATAAAAAAAGAGTTCCTGCAATAAAAAGCAATTATTCTATGATTTTTTCCTTTTAAGAATTATATTATTACTTATATAAGAAAATAATTTTAATTTGAATTTTGAAATATTTTATAGTTATTATCAAAATCGTTAATCGTAAGCTTCTATCTACCAGTTAGGTCTACCAGAAATTTTAAACTGCAGTTTAGAGAATATTAATCAAAATTTGCAACCGTTAAGACAATGAAAAAAGAGATGAACGAATAGATAATTTGTGATCATAAGGACTTAAAAATAGGTTATTATCGTAAACTATCAACTGATATTTTAATCGTCAGGGCTTACGACACAACTAAAACTAGGGATGGACGATGACTAGAATGACCTGTAGAGAACTGAAACTAGTTTAATTACTCAACCTGATAAAAGCTAATTAGTTAGTCGGGACTCAGCCATCTTCTCCTCAGCTTCGAACCGTCCTAGATGTGCCTCCCCGAGATAAAGATTATCTACGTGTCACTTCTCTTCTCTTCTCTAGTCCACTCCACCCTCCAGGATTAACTCACTCACTCCAGGAAACATCAGATATAGATAAAAAAAAAGTACATTTTATCTGTCGTCTAGTGTCTTTAATGGTACTCAAGATCAAGCTATATACATACTCTTTAATAAATAAATTATAAAAGAATTGGTTAAGAGTGAATACCATAGGAAAACTAATTGATGATTTACAAAATGCCTATGTTGGAATAAATCATATTCGATAAACTGTTGGACCATTAAAGGATTCCTGTTTGTCTGTAAACAAAACAGAGAAGAGAGGAGAAAATCCATAATCCATCCTTAAATAAAATAATTGTTTTATAGTAGATCATACGCGGCGCTGGGACCGGGACTGGGACAATCTTCACTGCACTGTTACGAGAGTAGACAATTGTGAAATGACAATTAAAATGTGTTCCTAATGGGGTACTTTTGGTATAAATAGCCACTCATGGTCTATTAGTATTAGGTTACCATAAGCTAAATTAGCCAATTGTTGTATATATCTCTTCTAATACTGCAACTTCCATATTCCGCCCTTTCGGTGCTCCATGGCTTCTGATCTGTCCGTCGTCCTCCCCCGCGTTCTTATCGTCTCCAGACGTACCGTTCGCAAGAACAAATTTGTGGATTTTGTGGGTACGTGTTCTTCGTTTCTACAACCTGTCTGAGTTGTTAGTATACTTTTGCTTTTCTCTCTTTCCCGACTGAATTTTTGCATCCGTTGAAATCAACGCCTGAAAGATGATGTATATGTATATGTCTATGCCTTATTCGCTTTCTCGATCAATGACAGATGTGTTCATCTCAACTTTTCAGGGGAATATCACCTTGATCTTATAGTAGGATATGGAGCAGTACCCGTTATCGTGCCCCGTGTTAGTGGGGTGCACATGTTGCTCAACAGTTTCGAGCCAATACATGGGGTTCTTCTCTGCGAAGGGGAAGATATCGATCCTTCATTGTATGAAGACGAAACATCTAACCTTGCACCAGAGGAGGTGGAGGAAATCAGGAGGCTGCATTCAAGCGATACAGCAATTGACAGAGATAAAGATTCGATTGAGTTAAGGCTTGCAAAACTTTGTCTGGAGAGGAACATACCGTACTTGGGAATTTGTAGAGGGTCCCAAGTTCTAAACGTTGCCTGTGGGGGTACTCTCTATCAAGACGTAGAGAAAGAGGTGTCGAAATATTATCCAGAGTGTCAAAAAGTGAAGCACATTAACTACGATGACTATGATGGGCACAGACATGTGGTTAAAGTGTTGAAGGACACGCCGTTGCACCACTGGTTTAAGGAGTCCTTGGAAGAGCAAAGGATGGAAATTTCAGTGAATAGTTATCACCACCAAGGTTTTAAGAGATTGGCCCAAAGATTTATGCCAATGGCGTTTGCCCCGGACGGCTTGATTGAAGGGTTCTATGATCCAGATACCTACAATCCCGAAGAAGGTAAGTTCATAATGGGACTGCAATTCCATCCAGAGAGAATGAGGAACCCTGACGCCAATGGATTCGATTATCCAGGTTGCCCAAAGGCCTATCAGGTGAGCTATCTATTGACATTTCCAGTTTTTGATTGTGCATATGTTCTTGTGCTCATGTCTCTGGCAACAAATAGGAATTTGTGAAGGCTGTGATTGCTTATCAAAAGAAGCTTAATAGCACCTCATCTGTGCCAAAGGATCTAAAGCTAGATCAAGCAATGGAGAAGAAGAGAAGAGTTATACTTAGAAGTTTCTTTCTTGCAAGGAACATACATTCTGGTGGGCAAGTGATGAATCCATCCAAAGAATTAGAACTGCGAGCTGGGGCAGAATTTTTAGAGGTAACGCATATAATAGCAATTTTCGATACAGTATTAATCAAGTTTGAAAACCCACAATCTAAACTAGGGGATGCATACGTGTAGTCAAATACAGCTCTGAGCTTACAACAAGAGAACAGGCTGAAGCAGATGGGTGCAACAGTCAGGAACGCTGGTTCGTACATTGGGAAGATGAAATTGAATGAACAAAGAGAGAAATTGGCAAAAGCTGCAATGGGGAATATGTCGATTGAACAGTTGTCAGATCTTTTGTCTCTCTACCGGATGATGGGTGAGATCTGCTCAGAAGTCTTGGAAAGGAAGATAAGTGGCCTTGTCAATGAAACTGGCTCCTGACCACGCTTTCGTGGCCAATGCTTTAGATGTCATGTTTTCCAGTTGACGAGGAACGTCCGCAGGAATCACATGAAACATGGGTGCTCACTTCACTTTGCCTTCCATTAATTGTACTTTTGTTGTTTTCTCATATTACAAAACATGTAGAAAGGTCAAGCGAAGGTGCCCTCAAATCTTCTATCTCATTTTGCACGTACTTACCTTGTTTCGTTCAATCTCAACTATTTATTTATGTAAAACTCATATAAATAAATGGTTAAGATTGAATGGAACAGAATAGGTACATATAAAATAGGACAAAAAATCACATCCCAACAAAGGTAGCCATCATTTCTTAAATTAACGATAGTAATTAAGTCGGATCTAATGTGATGCTCGTTACAAAGTCTAATTAAATTTGAGTTTAATTAAATTTGAAATGTGGGATCTAAATCTGATTTTAATTTGTTATTGTCGTAATTAAAATATTGCTACTTTAATATAATTAAATAAAATGATATTGTTTTATTTTGTAAGTTCTTAAATTTTATGAATTAAAATAACTTAATTCTACTCAGTTTTTCTACATCCAAATTAACGGACTCCTTTAAGCTTCCTTAACAATAGGAACTGTCGTTTTATAGATTCTGGAAGTGAAGGTGAAAACGCTATAAAAATGAGGAAGAAAATCAAAATGTCAAACACACCTATTATAGATATTTAAATTTAATAGTAGTTTAATAGTTTCGTTGATTAAATAAATAAAATTTCAAAAGGAAAATATAATTTAGTGACAAAATTATATTCACAACACTTTAGTTTCTAAAATTAATTCTTACCAATTACTTCGATTAAATTGGTAGGTTGTATATTAATGGTAACATTAATTAAATACATTCTTAATTTCATGAATAGTTTTAAATTATCCATGAGATAAATATATTTTATAAATGAAATTACCATGTAATCATATTAAGAGTCTTATATTGCAATTATGTATTATTTCTAAATTATTACTCTTCACCGCTCATTTAAGATCATATATTAGTAGAGCGAAAAAAAATAGTCATTCTTATAAATTAAAGTATAGATATACTTAAATAAATATATAAATGCTTGGTAAAAAATATGTTCATTTAATTAACTTGAAATAAAAATTTTATATGAAACATTACTTATGTGTCCGTAGAAATGCTCATTTTATAATGAAAGAATTAAATTATGTGGAAAAGAAAAACATGTACATAAAAGGTTACTTAAAACCAGATTAACAATCCTAAAATTTGAGTTGATATCATTTTGTTTTTTTTTATGTCAATCTTAATATAAGGATGCAAATTATAATTAAATTAAAGTGAAATTAGATTTTAAAATTGGAAAAACTTTAAGGTTAAATATAAGATATTTAATAATAAGAACAAAAACTACATATTAAATCATATTTGTATTTAATTATGAATAGTAATAATTCTAATTAAAATTTTAAATTATTATTACTATTCAATTAAATCACTTGTTCAACTATAGTAATTTTTTATATAATATATAGATTTAAGGAAAACTGAAAAAAGAATCAAAGTGATTTTATCTTTCTATAAATTAGAAAAAAAATTATAAGTATGAAATAAAATGCGTTATATATGAAAAATATTTGTAATTATATAATATGATTTGAATGCTTGATTGTTATTGTAATGATTCTAAAACTAGAACGGAATTGGAAACGGAAACGTTGCAAACCCTTGTTGAATATGAATCTGAAAAGTTTAGATTACAATTGAAGAATCACGAAATGCAAAATTTTTGAATTCTCGAATGTACCAGAATTCTGTGTCTGCCTGAGACACGAACTATTCTTACCTAATATCTGTTCATATTGAGAAAATCATAATCACTATAGGATATTGTTAATAGGCAAACGAGGATTTTGGAAACCCATGAGCCACATCACAGTACCTATAAATTGCCTAATGATAAGTCAATGTTTTCTTCCCTAATCTGCACGATGGTGTTCATATTTTCAGAACTCATTTTTATCTCTTGTTTTAAAAATATTTTATATGGTATAGAACTCAGCTAAAAAAGAGAACATCTTTTTTCTTTTTTAAAACAGAACAAGATTTTGGAAATTATATAATGCTTACTTTAAAACTCTTTGTTTATATAGTAGTTATATTTTTTTGTTTCTCTTTTTATCTTTGAATTTTTATCTAATGGTTCAAGGCACAATCTAAAAAGTGAAGAATGAAAAATAAAAGCTTTTCTTTACTTGATTTTTTAGTGTTCTAAATATTTTATTTATTCTACATCTTTATAGATTATATATATATATATATATATATATATATATAGAATAAAGCAAAAGCAAAAATGTTCGATAAATTTGAAAAAAAAATACCAAGTCATCAACAAAATCGAAAATAGAGAGATTCGAACCCTCAGTATGAATAATGCGGATAACATATTGTAGAATACAATTCGATATGGCTTATATTAGCCCCTTAGCACGTGAAGGCATTTTGCAGTTAACTAGAAACGGACCTTGAGTCGAAGGTTAGTTGATTCACATGTATGATGATAAAATGCAAAAGCCCAAGATAACTTAGCAAGTTAATTCAAACATGATGTGAGTTTTGTTAGAGTTACAAACCTTGTATAAACCAACTTGGCTAAGGCTAAATTCTTGATGTACTAAGGACTTAAGTACATGCTCAAATGAATGAACCATGACTAATGAACTTGACATAGGTAAGTATTGAATCATACCAGTGTGCTATGAAATACTTTAGCTTTGGATGACTCATCATCAACAGATAGAGATCGTGGAGAGATCTTAGATGATATAGCGGATATGATCACAGCAGATAGACATCAGCTCTAAAAGATAAAGACTATATAAAATGATCATCTGAAGATAGTGTAGATCTTTGTGGATATGAATATATCATTCTTAAAAATGCTACCTTTGTGCATAAGGCTCCTTATTTTGCCAGGGTCGAGAAAGGGTCATCAATTGTACCCGGTCTTCCTTTTGTATTTTACAAAAGAACTGTTTCAAATATAATTTCTTATCTTATTAGTTGTGATGTGGATTAATCATATCATATAAAGTCTTATTTAGATGAAGATGCCTTCTTATTTGATAATATGATGTAATCTGATTAGGATAAGATGTGATCTAACTAGTTAAGTTTAGTTAAGATTTTGACTTAGCTATTAAGACATAGATTTTTATAAATAACTCATTTGAGTCTTACTCCTCACATCAAATTAAGAGAGTATTTCTTTGTATATTTTGGGGGAAGTAATAAAGGTTAGGATTTGTTATATCTCTATCGTGCTCTAATTGTTGTATTTTTTAGTTTAATGTATTCTCAATAATCTTTAAAAAAAAAGAGTAAAATACTTGAGGGTCGTGAGTCGTTAAAAAAAACTTAAAGAAAACCTTTGTGGTCCATTGGATAAAAGGCAGAAAATTTATGTTTCTTCATGAGATGGCATGAACTGGTGGCTCAAAGTTGCGATGAGTCCGTTTGACAGATAGCTTGGAATTGACAACTAAATAGCTTGGAGTGGTTAATGTCGTAGCTGTCCTTGGGACGCTACAGAACCAGAAACATTTTGGTTCATTGCCATACCAGACACGTGGTGGCAGCCTCTAATCGAAGATGGCGACGTCATGAGTGTTACGGATTTCTGAGAGAGAATGGGGAGCACAGCTTCGGTGACAGCAAGGGCATCCAATGGTGGTTGTTAGAGTTCTCTCAAGAAGAAGGACCATGTTTGGCATCTAGGATTAGCATAACTTTAGACTTGAATAGGGGATAGTTTCGCTGTAGGCTTAAGTATGAATTAAACTAAGATAAAGTTATCCCAAATAGAAAATAAAGCCTACTTGAATTAAGGTTATCCAAAATTGGACAGAGTTATTCTAAACCGTGTATTCCAAACTAGACTAGGTTAACATTAATTTAATTCCAGACAAAAATTTAAAATTATTTTAAATTCTAATTTGAATTAATTAATTATTTTTATTAGATTAATATTAATAATTAAATTGATAATTAATTGAGATTTAAAAATATTAATTTTAGAATTATATTTAATTAAATTGCAATTAGATTAGAATAATAATTAAGTTAAATTCCTTTAAAGTTAAGAAAACATTTTCTTAGTTTAATTAAGAAAAGTGTTTCTGAACTAAAATTATTCATTTCAATTTAATCGAGATAAATTAAGTTTATTATTCTTTTTAAATTTTTAAATATTATTTCTTTATTAATTTGAGTAATAATTTTTTTGATTTATTAGAAAAATATTTTTCTTGATTAATCTTTAAAATATTTTTATTTATTATATCAAGAGTATCCATAAAAACTAGATTCTTCGGAAGCTAAGAAACATATAAGGCATCCAATGTTCTAACAATTTCATATGCAATGAATTACTGCTTTTAACTGTATGTTCTTCATCAACACCCAATCTGACAGTGCTGTTATAATCTTTTAAAGAACATGACTACTCTTATTAAAAGTCAAATGATAAGACGCAACAATATATATTACCTACTAATTTGCAGAACCAAAATTACTCACAATCAATACATCACAACCTCTTCCATCCTCTTCGTCGAAACTTTCTTAGACTGGATAGATGCTAAAGACTTTTTCTTCAATTCTTTGGACTATAGACCATCTTTCACATCATTAACTAAAATAATATCTCTATCATATAATATAATATGACTAAAATTCTCATATAAATTAGGTAGAGAACACAAAAGGACTATAACTTGATCGTTAAGATATCCAAATGCTTCTTTTGATACAAACGATTCATAAATGATTTCTTCTAATACTTACTTTTAAGTCATTTCAATAAAAAAATTCATGGTTGTTTAATTAACGGCCTTCCTCAACATCTCGTCACCCAAACTCAACAGTATTATAGTGCCTTTGTTAGAAACTCTTTCTTCTCCGATTCTCCTAAAATTATTTGACATTTTTTTCTTTCCTTCTAGCACTAATGTACATCCTTGTTGAACATGAACCACCCTCATCTGAACCCTTTTATAGAATGAAATCATTTGATCCATTCAATTTCTCAATATCAAACTTGTGAAGAGATTTCTTAAAAGTAAAATATAATCTTTGATACTAATTGTTGAGATGCTAATTGCTTTGATGCCAATTGTCCTGCAAATAGAAGTAATCTAGGAAGAAAATAAATGAAGAAAAAAACACAAGAATTATGTAGGTTGACCAATTATGTAACCTAAATCCATAAGCAAAGAGATATATTTCTTTTATTACAGTAAGAAAGACGATACAAGGAGAATAGATGACAACAACATTCTTAAGTTTTCAATGGTTCTAAATTACAATACTCTTATCAAGGTCCTTATAACCTAAGGTTGCATGTACAAGTGTAAATATAATGAAACTTTATTCCCATGTAAGCTTATACGAGTTTAAGTACAATAAAACTTTATTCCCTGGTAAGCCTAAGGTTATTAAAACTATATTTTTACAAATGTTTGCGTGTGCCCTAAAAAATGTGTCATGAATTTGTTTAATTGTTTTTGACTTAGAAATCCCTCCAGCCATTATAACAATAGCATTGACTCCATATCCAAATTTGATGCCAGTTAGCTTTTGAAATTTTAATATTCACAAAAGATTCAAGGCATATCTCATAAAAAAAAAGAATCTGGAAGACATCTTGCAATAATCCTTATGTCAATAATCAAATTAGAAACTTGAATGCATTAAAGAAATAGATCACAAGCTAAAGCAATCTTATGAACTATGCAAAAGATCGAAGACATCATAACATTCTACGTATCAAGCATTTTGATCAATGTATTGGGTTTCGTACAATATTGGTCGATACCAATTAGAAAATAGTACGAAACTGAGTTCTAGGGTACTGATTATCGATACCGATCAGTACTAACAATTTTATATGGCACCGGCTAGTATTTAAAATACTGACCGATGCTGTAAGTTTTGAAAAATAGGGGGACATTTTTGCAAAACTAAAAAATTTAACAAACCCCCTCCCTCAACGCTCACTTTGCTTTTGCCTCCCTCTCTCATTTCTCTCTCATGCTCACTCTCTCTCTCAGTCCGTCCACTCTCCTTCCACTTTCCTCAGGCTCACACACTTCTGTGACCTCTCCATCCACTCTCCTTATCATCCCATGCCACCTCAGTCACCCCTACTCTTCGACATCGCTTCCAATCATCTACCACCGGTCACGGTCACCAGAATAGCCAGATCTGGAATTTCAATTTTCCAAATCCAAATCCAAACCTGACTTGACCCAAATTGAACCAAACCAATCCGACATTTAATTGCATTTTTTGATTTATAGGTGTATTTTTTTACTCTGAAATCTAAATAGCAATTGCATTATATTTGGTTGTGCATATATATTTTATGATGGTTGAAATTGTTGGAAATATTGAAATTGTTAGGAACTTGGAATTGTCGGAAGTTGTTGGAAACTTGGAATTGTTGAGAATTGGAATTATTGGAATCCTTAGAATTTTTGGAATTGTTTGTGTGAGTTGGGAAATTTGAGTTGGAAAGTTGGAATTGTTTGTGTGAATTAGTTCAATTTCAATATAATTTAGGCATTGTCAATTTATGAAGAAAATTAATGGATTGGAAAATCTGAATTTGAAAGAATTGTTTGTGTGAGTTCGTTCAATTTTAATAAAATTTAGACATTGTTAATTTATGAAGAAAATTAACATATTAGAAAATTTGAATTCGGAATTTGGAATTGTTT
Source organism: Erythroxylum minutifolium (assembly GCA_027123815.1). Classification (NCBI taxonomy): domain Eukaryota; kingdom Viridiplantae; phylum Streptophyta; class Magnoliopsida; order Malpighiales; family Erythroxylaceae; genus Erythroxylum; species Erythroxylum minutifolium. The sequence goes on along the minus strand of JAOTJB010000002.1, from coordinate 17,913,562 downwards.
GTGTGAGTTTGGTCAATTTTAATATAATTTAGACAGGGTCAATTTATGAAAAAAATTAATGCATTGAAAAATTCGGGTAAGAACTAAGAATGTTGATTAAAATTAGTGAATGAAAGATTGTTAAGTCAAAGTTGGGAATTAGGATTCAATAATAATATTGATTAAAATTAGTTAAGAAAGCAAACTAATTATAAGCATTATAAATTGAACTGTATAAATAAACAAAATATATTAGTTTATAGTTGAATTGTGAGTTTACATAAAGTAAGTTTTAAACTTATAGTTGTGAGTTATAGTTGAAGTTGAATATGTTATAGTTATGAGTGTATGTCCTTAGTTTATGGTTAAATGATGTAATCATATAAAATGAGTTATATTATATAAGATGTATATGTGTATTGTGTAATTGTGTATGTTAAATCCTTAAGTTGTTAGTTTTTGACTTATTCTTAAATTTTGTTATATGAAATTGAATTGTGTATGATGTAATCTACAAAATGAGTTATATTATATAAGATGGAAATTTGTATTGTGTAATTGTGTAATGTTGAATACTTAAATTATTGGTTTTTGACTTATTAGTGAATTGTGTTGGATGAAATTGAATTGTGTATGATGTAATCATACAAAATAAGTTATATTATATAAGATAGACATATGTATTATGTAATTGTGTATAGTAAATACTTGAATTGTTAGTTTTTGACTTATTGGTAACTTTTATTGGATGAAGTTGAATTGTTGATGATGTAATCATACAAAATGAGTTATATGATATAAAATGGACATGTGTATTATATAATTGTGTCTGTTGAATGCTTGAATTATTGGTCTTTGACTTGTTGGATGAAACCGAACCGTGTACTATGAGATCATACAAAATGAGTTATATTATATAAGATGTATATGCGCATTGTGTAAATGTGTTAGTTTGGACTTTTGTGTTAAACAATACATATGTTGTAATAGTAGTTGATAATGAAATTAAGTATTTTTTATTTTGATATATGTCTTCATTTATTTTTATAGATAAATAGAAGGAAGTTTAAATGCTCATAATAATTCAACCACTTCAGGAAGATACAATGATCCAGCTTGGGCTCATGCTGCATTAGTCCCCGGTATGAAGAACCATAGTATTTATTTGTTTTGAAACAAGCATTTGAAAGGTGGAGAAATCACCGGATTAAAGAAGCATTTAGTTGGGCTTAAAGGAGAAGTAGAACCTTATAAAAAAGTGAGTCATGATATGACGTGACAAATAAAAACTTTGCTTGAAAAGTATCAGTAAAAGAAAGACATAAGGAAGAGATTGAATTATAAAATTGGTAGTAGAAGTTTGTTTCCTGTTGTTCAGGATGATAGTGGAAATGTTGAAGGTGGTAGTGTTCCTACCCAGCAAGAAGTGAATGTTGCATCTGGACTTGATGTCAGGAAAAGAAGAAGGCAAGCATCGAATTTTTTTGCACCATAAACAACTTCTAGAGCTTAGTCTTAAATTCTTAGTGCTATGCAATTACGAGAAGCAGCTCGCAATGTAGATATGGCAATAACTAGGTGGTGATATGATTCAAGTGTAACATTTAATGCTTCTCAATCTTCTTACTATTAGCTTATGGTAGATATTATAGTCTCTTACGATTTGGGATACAAAGCTTCTTCTATTGATGACTACAGAGATAAACTTTTGAGTAGTTCTGTTTATAAAACTAAAAGTTATTTGAAAGAAAGAAGAATAGCTTAGGCTACTTATGAGTGTTCAATCATGTATGCTAGTTAGACAAACAGGAGAGATGAACCTTTGTTAATTATTTGGTTTATTTAACAAAATGCTCAATGTTTTTGAACTCTATTGCCGCATTTGGTCTTGTTAAAAATGTTGATACTTTATTTGAAATATTCAATGAAGTTACGAATGAAGTAGGGCCAAAAAATATTGTTCAGTTTATTACTGAAAATGATCCCGATTATAAAACGGCAAGAAGAAGTTTACAAAGCAAGTATATTTTTTTGGTACTCTTTGTGTTGCACATTACATTGACTTAATGCTAGAAAATATAGGAGATGCTAAATATTTTCCTATTATTGATAAGACTATGTATAAAGCAAAAAAGGTAATTAAGTTCATGTATAATCGTGCATAAGTCTTGAATTTAATGAGAAAGGATTTTACCAATGATAGGAATTTATATAGTCCTACTATTAATTACAAGATTTGCAATAAATTTATTATCACTTCAATGTTTTATTATGATGAAGAAAGAATTGAGACAGATGTTTACAAGTGATAAATGGGTTGCATCTCAGCATCCTAGCTCTAATGATGGAATGGAATTTTCCATAATTATACTTGAAGAAACTAAATTTTAGTCGCAATACCAATTTTTCATTTAAGTTTGTCAGCCTTTGGTGAGGATGCTTCCTTTGGCTAATAGTGATGAAAAGGAAACATTCGATTATTTTTATGATGCCATGGAGAGGTGAAGGAAGCAATCAAAACTAATATGAAAAATATGTCCTCATTATACGCAGCTTACCTCGCAGTCATCAGTGAGAGATGAGAAAAATAACTTTACTCTCTATTGGTTGTAGCTAGGGAATTTTTGAATCCTAGCGTCTATTTTAAACTAAGTTTTACAAAAAAAAGCTGAAGTTAATAAATGATTGCTATTAACTATTACAACAGTTGTTACCTATAAATGATGTAAGATCTCCTAAACTCACAAGTGGAGATTTATAAAGAGTCTTCTATGAATGTTTGGATACCAATTGTTATTTGAACAAAACTTAGTACAGCTATATATTTTTCACTTTTGTTAATTATTGAAAATTAATTATCACTTTATTTTGTTTATAATGCTACTTTTGTCGTCTTACGACTTATAGTTTCTTGGTGTGATCAATTCAGAAGTGGTATTCCAGAATTACAAAGGTTTGCAATTCGAATTCTAAGTTAATGTGTAAATGCAACAGGCTATGTAAGGAATTAAAGCACATTTAAATTCATCTATTCCAAGAAAATGAATAAATTTGAGCATAAAAGATTGAATGAATTGGTCTTCTTTCGATACAATTTAAAGCTTCGGAAAAGATATTATCATTATTAAGTTTGATCTAATTTTTTATGATTTAATTTTATTATTTACTAGGATTTTTAATAGAGCAATTAATTCAGTAAATCAAATTTGCATTGATAATATAAATCTTTTGGCGGATTGGATTTACGAGGAATCGGTTTTGATAAATGAAAGTGACTTGGAAGATAATATTAGATGAGAAAGCATTGACATCTCATTTGGTGCAATGAATTGGAATGATAGTGATGATGAAGCTCCTGTCAATGATAAAGATTTTCGTCAAATGAGAATTGCCATCAATTCAGTTATAGCAGGTATCCCGTAGATGGCTAAATAAAGTTTCAAGTTTTAGTTTCTTCTCTTCTTTTAATTTTACTTATATTTGATGCATTTATTAAATTATATATATGCAATATATTGTAAATGTTTTTTTCCAGGTTTTACTTTTAATTGGTTATTTTCTCATAACGAATTCTTGTTATAAATTTTAATAGTTAAAGAGTTAAAGGATATTTATTGTTTCGTTTATTTGATGTTTTGAAATAATTAGTATTTATTATAGGCAAAAAGGGTCACTTTTGACCTAATTTTATACCAATCGACAAGTTTAATCTTGATATTTCATAAAAAACAATTGTAACCTTAACATTTAGAAAAAGTCCCACCGTAACGAAAATTTTAACCCCATCTGTTAAGTAGTTGTTTTGTGCTAATTTGACAATTTTTAATAATTTTTTTTAGGTCTCCAATGCCACTTTATAGGTGTGAGACCCACTTTTTTAATAAACATATCTTAACCCAATTCCTCAGTTCGAGAACTATACCAGTCCAGGTTCATACATACCATTCAAGAACATGTAAACTATGATAAAATTTATCACAGAAAGAAAAAGAACTGAATTGAGATTATCCTGAAGAATATTTACATTGGATGGTTTGATTCTTTATTTATTATTGCTTTTGTTGTTGCATCGCCAATAGATACTGATGGTAATTCTGGACCTGTTTCTGGGTCTCGTCTTTACAGAAATAACATTATTCCTGGTGCTTTCATTCTTACATCTTTTGGTGGCATTTGCAATTTCCTATTCTTCACCCCTTTGGCAGTAGGTTTATGATTTTACAGGTTGAACATAACTTTAATGGCATCACCTCCACAAGCACTGGTTTCGAAGGCCTCTTCAACTTCATTTTGATGGAAACTGAACCTATGCGATATGTGAGGCTTCCCATCAGTCTCACCATTGCTCAAAAGCTCCAGGCATAGAGGCCATGTATTTCTGTACCTGAATACTCCCTGAAAGTTATTAACATACTATCCTCTTCCGATGCAAATTTAGCTGAGCTTAATTTTTTGGTGGCAGGTATTCGTGAACTTCTACAACGAGATTGGAAGATCCAACTCTAGCATGTACATCGAGAAGAGAATCAATGTGCAGATCACGTAACATCTCTAGCAGTCCTGATTAGGCCTAGCCTGCATATTTTATAGGAGCTTCCACTAACAGTCATGGACCTTCTTCACAAAAACAAACATGGAGCTTTGTACCGCAGAGTTCTGCGTTACATAATTTTCTTCTGTTGCCGTTTTGGCTTTTCGTTTGTATAAAAAAAAAAGCAAGCAAATTTCAGAATTCTCATATTTCAAGTTAGTAATCAAAGTAAGTACCCAGTAGCAGTTGGAGTAAGCGGTAAAGTCATCTCATTGGGCCCATTCCCACAAGGCAAACTATGCCATCTGCTGCGGTGGCTCTGAGGGTGGTGAACTTGGTTTTGTTAAAGCTTCACAATCAGGTTAAAAAGGTTAAAGCTTGCACAACTAATGAAAAAGGGTGGTCCTACACTTATAAATAAAATAAAATATTAATATTTTTAAAAAAAGTGCGTCCCATCTTTTGACGTTAGTAATATCATGCCACTAAGAGCCTACAAAAAATAAAAATTATTAAAATAGTGGTTAAAATTTATAGTTGTAATGGAGCCTAATTTT
>JAOTJB010000002.1:17874002-17890687 GCA_027123815.1 Erythroxylum minutifolium | reverse complement strand
AGTTCAAGTTCTGTAGGGTTTGATTGTTTTCCGAAAATAATCATTGGGTTTGTTTGTTTGCCGAAAACATTCAATTTGCTCGTGTTATGCGATTTCCAGATTCTGTCCGAGATACAGTCACGTTTTCCAGTTTATTGTTTCATCTGTTCATCGAATTGAAAAACTTCTAAAACAAAGTTTGTTCTTCATATCCTAACCTACAAATCTCCAGTAACAATTTTACCCAGTTCGAATCCCAGCCTGATCAAAAACATCTATTTTCTCAACCATTCTCATTTTATCGCCCAATCAGATATATTCCTAGAAAATGTTCCATAACTTTTCAACCATTCATCTGATTAAGTCGATCCTTAAGACGAATTTGTTGTTCACAAAAAATTCTACAACTTCACTTCTTTCCTAGAAACCAAAATTCCCAGTCAATTAATCCAGAAATGCCTTCAAAATTCCTTGTTCCAGTTTTACCCGATAAACACCAAATTGCACAAAACTTTTCCAATAACTAGTAGACCCTATTTTGATCACTTTCAAGCCATTCCTCCATCAATAACGCATCTTTATAACCCTTGAGGACCTATCACACAATTGTATTTTAACAGTCAATAAAGTATCAAAATATGAATAATAAAGAAAAATTTTGAAATATAGATATATATATATATATCCATTAAATGCTCCCGAAGTACATAACTATGAGCTTTAATAACATGAATATAAACTAATGAGATATAAGCAAACGAAAGCTTTGTCCTAAAGAAGGATGTTTGTTAAGATGCATTATATAATAAATAGTCATATAGAACCTACAAAACAAAAATAAAAACATATATCAAACTTATATGAAATTTCAAAATGTTTATGAATTACTATATAAACTCACCTCTTGCGTGCAATAATGAATCTTACCCATAAAAGGCTTACCCCATCGTAAAAAATATATCTAGCAAAATTTTTTACAATAACAAAACCTTAATTATTTTACCAAGACCATATACTTGTAAGACATCTATAATTTAAATGATCATTATTCAGTTGTGTAACATTAACATCATATAAGCTATGAATGAAATAATCATATAATGTGTTGAAAAACATATAAAGGCAATACTTACATTTGATTAAATATCGATCAATATTAGGCTTAGCTCTTGATATTCATAACTTCATCTTATTATTACAATTGGAATAATTAATATAGGGAATCTTAAAATTACTAAGAATACTGATATCCATATTATATACTAAATATAATAACAAAATTATCGATCTTATTTTCCCGTTAAACATAATGCCTTCTCTTGGTAAAATTGAGAGTATTTCCTTTCCGCTTATGCTAAAATGTCGAAATAACAATAAATATCATTCTTAAATATGTTAACAATATTTTCACACTTTTCCCATGTCAAGTACATACCACGTGCATATGCAATAAAAGCCATATATTATTTGCAACCAATTTCTTTTATAATACACACGATGTAGTTAAATATGATTAACATAATATGGTTAAAATACTACTTTGTTTCAAAAAATTACTAAGCATACTTGATAATCAATGGTAATTTAGAAGTAGATTACAATAAACAATGTACAAGTCTTTATATAGCAAAAACAACCATGAAAAATCAACTCGAAATTTCGAGTTCATGATTTGAAATAACTAATAGTTTGAAACAAATGAAGGCATAAATTTTCAACTATTGTCATTCTGTAAAGATGACATAATCAATGTCTTATCTCAAGACAACAAAGAAGAGTGTTAATTTAATAGTTTACCATATTATGTTACAAGAGTGTATCAAATTCTATACTTTTAAGTGCAATAATATCAGCTTCTAAAAGTTATCTTATGAAAATAATAAGCAAGAGTAGGCTCAGAATGAGTGAACAAATGAAGGAAATAATAAGCCTAATAAATCATTGAACAAATGAACGAAGTGTTAGAGAATATATAAAACCAATTGAGTTGGCCTCACACAAAAGCTTAAACTATTGTGGTGAAATGGTCGCTTAATATGGTATCAGAGTCTCTATGACCAAGTGGTCATAAGTTCGAATCTTACCACTCACCTAGTAAATTAAGCACAAGGTAAAGTAGGCATATGCAAGTTTCAATCTCAAAGGGCTTTCACTTCAGGGGATGTGTTAAAGAATATATAAAACTAATTGAGTTGGTCTCACATAAAAGCTTAAGCTATTGTGGTGAAATAGTTGCTTAATACGAAGTGCCTATAATTACATATAAAAACTAGACAATCGCAATAGGAGCTCCGCAATCAATAAGAAAGAAAGTAGAAATAGAAAATGTACAGGAGATGAACAAGCAATCATAATCAAAAGCTCCACACTCCACAGTCAATGGGAAAGGAAACAAAAATAGAAAATGTATCAAGCTCCACAGTCAATGTGGTGTGCTACATCAACATCGTTAACGAGAATCTTAACGTCGGCCTATTTTTGCAACAAATTGAAAGTTCACGTATTTTATCGTCATTGATTATTAAAAATTTGTCGTGTTGTGCCACATCAACACCGTTAATGAGAAACTTAATGTCGGACTATTTTTGCAACAAATTGACAATTCATGTAATTTATCGTCACTTTTTAAACTTCGGACTAGTATTACCCTTTATCTTATTTGGTCTTTATTCTTATTATTTTTCATTTATTTACTTTTTTGCAAATATTATAATTTAAAACATTTTAACTCTATTTCCCACCAGATTATATTTTTTATATTTTATATTTTTGTATATTAGCAATCTAACATTTATATTTCTACTATTAACAACATCTAACATATATTATTATTGTTGTTGTTGTTATTATTATTATTGTTATAAATGTTAAGTGGTGGTAAAACACCTATGTCTACTTTCATTATTATCTAGTTTTTTTTAATTTCATTATTTGATAATAGTATCAATACTATTTTATATGTTATTTATATTATACGTTTTAGATATTTGTTAAAATGATAAATAAATAAATTAAATAGAAAATATATTCAGTTTAAAGAAGAATAGATAGTTATTATAATTATTACCAAATCATAAAATAATTAAATATTACAAAAATAAGAAATACTATGATAGTACATAAGATTATTAAGAAAAAAAATTAAAATTATACATAAACAATTGAAAATTTGTCAATACTCTAAATACTCTTCAAAGATTTTAGTTCATTTCTTCATTTATTATTGATATTACACTCATTTTATTAAACAATAAATTTGTATTTTTAACTCACAAATATATATTAGGCCATCCAAATTTTGGTTTGAATCAATATGGTCATATTAAATTTTGAATTAGGGTTTAGGTCTACTGAACTACATCACCTTCAGCAAAATGACACCTTTTATACCTTTTGAGAAACCTTTTTAAAAACAAAAGTTAAATACATTGGACTAGAAATTAGCCGATAAGGAAAGGCATTTAAATTTTAAAATATTCAATCAATATTAAATCATCATAAATTAATTAAAAGTTGAATAAAATTTAAAAATTTTAAAAAATGGTTAAAGAGGGTTATCTTTTTCAACTAAAAAATAAAATTTAGTTAAAAATTTGTTAAATAAAAATTAATCTATTTATTTTAATTTATTTGTAGATTAATTAATACATTTGTCAAATTTTAATAATAAAAATTATTAAATAAAATCTGATTGAAAAATTCAAAATTGGCCGATTACGTTAAATAGCCGGGATCGTAATTTGACGATGTTGCCCCTCGCTGGTCACACCGTCCCCGCGACATTCCCACCACCCACTACCTCTCATTTTGGGCTACTCTATCTTTCGCTTGTGGGTCCCACCGAATCTTCCACGTGGAGTTCCTCTGGATATCCCTACTTACGCATTTATTAGGAACTAAAGTATCTTTAGAGCTTTTTAAGTATTAAAATTAAAAATTGTCTAAATTATTTAATTAAAAAGAGTCATTCTAAAGTTATCGACCGATTTAAAACTTTTATGAATTCTAATTAAATTAAAGATTTAATGTTGAGGTTGTGTTCATAATTTTTATTATTTTATTTTATAAGAAAAACAAAAGATTATTTAAACTAAAACAAAGTTGACCTATTGAACAATATGAAATAACCATTATACATATACAAAAAAAATACTTCTAAAATTAGTTTTTATTTAATGATACAGAAAAATATGAATTTTAAATCTCAAATTTTTAGTAAATATTTTGAGAAAGTTATCTTTCACGTAAGTGAAATATTATTCATCTTTGTTGCTTGAAAGACATAACTGTAAATACGTGAAAACAAACTATTTTCATCACAAGAAAGAATAATTAACGGTCAAAAAATGTATACAGGGGAAGAAACGACAATGGTGTTATAAAACGTGGTGGGATGCGGATGCAGTCTCCTCTAAAGTCGCCGTCAGGGTCAGGGACAGTGCTCGCTTCGCATTCGTTGAAAAAATTCGTCACGACAAACTCAAATACTAAAGTCCAACGTTTCAAAGGACAGGTTTTCATAAGAACCTTCCTCTCTTTCCACTCGCCACGCGCCTCCATTTACCTCCCACGCGCCACCTCCTTTTCTCCACACACTTTTTTTTCTTTTTTCTTTTTTGCGCCTCTCTCTCTCTCTCTCTCTATTCAGAAAAAGCTTTGGCTTTCTATTTCTAATCTTTTCGTCTCCCTTTCTACTTTCCATCTTCTTCTATCCCTTCGCCTTTCTACTTTTTGTTTTCTCTCTCCAATTACTACGGCTGCCACCCACTTCAACACTTCAACTCGATCTTATTTTCTCATTTATGGGTTTGCTTAAGATCTGGGGTTGGTGCGAGTATTTATGAATCCACAGCTTCTGATGATTGCAAGATGGGCGGAGTCACCTCATCAATAGCCGCGAAGTTTGCCTTTTTCCCTCCGTCCCCACCGTCGTACACGGTGGTGGTCAACGACAATTCCCAAAGCGGCGGAAAGCTGTACATACCGGAGGTGCCGAGGAAGGATGAGGTGGACGTCCTCAAACTTCGGACTCGCCGTGGAAATGATATCGTGGCCGTACACATAAAGCACCCGAGGGCATCAGCTACTCTTCTCTATTCACATGGTAATGCCGCCGATTTGGGTCAGTTGTTTGAACTCTTCGTCGAGTTAAGCAATCGCCTTCGCGTTAATCTCATGGGGTATTAACCATTAATTCTCTCGGTCTCTCTCTTTATCTAGTGCTGCTTTGAGTTGATTTGCTTTCATAGTTTTAACCTTTAATTGCTGTAAGTCAAAAGCAATTGGCTTGCTTTTCTTGATTGGTTGTTGCTGTATGGATTCGATGTTCCCAGGGACTGCTTAAATGAAGTGTTTTCAATTGGTGATTATAAAGGCAAGTTGTGTTTTTGTTAATTGTTATGGAAAGGACGTGGCTGCGAATATGTCCAGTTAAAATATGATTGGTGGTGCTGTTGTGATTAAACCTTGTTTGCATCTTCCTAGTGTTAGTAGTGGAGAGTGAAGTCAAGAACTTGATGATTAGCAGAGAAAATTTAGGCCCTTGCTTACAAAATAATTCTACAGTCATTATAGCGGTTGGTACCAATGAATGGTACAATCAGAAGTTACTGCTTACTTGAAAGATAAGACTTGAGTCACTGTTTCCAAGCCGTATCTTGGCTGTCTTAGGTTATATTTGGTTGGAGATTTAATAATGGAATGGAATGAAATGTAATATTATTTCATTGTTTGGGAGGAGAATTTATAATGAAATGAAATGGGATGGAATGGAAGAAGAGAATTTCATATTACATCCTATTTCATCCTAAACAGTAAAAATGAAAAACCTCCAATCTGGGGGGTTTAGGATGGAATGTAAAATGATAAACAACTTTACACTATAAGACATTATAAACTCTTCATCCAAACAACATTTCATTATATTACATTATGAACTCTTCCATCCTTCCCGAACAACAATTTTTTAATATTACATCTATCTACATTCCATTTCATTATAAATCATTCCATTATGTTTCATTCCGTTAAAAACTTTACTCTCAACCAAACATAACCTTAAAGAGAATCTTTTGTTCTTGCAAGAAATTGTTTTTACTTATTTGTGCTTCACATGGGGTAAAGGACTGGCAGTTTTAAATGGTTCTTCAGGTAGGTGCTATAGTTGTGGTGTTTGTGCCATGTTGAGCTATCAATGACTGTAAATTCCTAGGATAAATATTAGTTGATTCATTTTCCTGCCATTGCTTACACTAACTGTCGCGTTGTGCTTTAGAGGGATGAATTTTTTTCCGTTCGTTAATAGGCTTTCTCATTAAATTAAACATGGGATGGGGTGTTCTGCCTTTCAGCAGCATGGGTGTTGAATCATCAATTTTTTCTTCAATTATATATTTTCTTTGAGGCTGGTTGAAGTTAAAAGTATTCTGTGGTTCAATGGGCTGCAAAGTATCTACAAAAGATCTGGTCTGCCAGATTAAGTTTGCATTCTCATCTCTTGTTTTGTGTCACATGTAGTGGATTATTATCCACTGCAGGTTTATGTTTTAATAATGGTAGCTATGAAGAAAAATCCATTTCTTTTATCTCTTAGTTTTCGAAAAGGTTATGCTGTCTGAATTGATTACGTTAATGATATAACTAACAAACGTGAGGCTCATATATCTATTAATTAAACATGAATCTGTACTTATTCTGCACATGGATATTTGATTTGAATGTATCTTGTGCAAGGTACCGTTTGCATCAAAGAAGCGTGTAGTTCTGACATTTTGCATCTGTTACTTGAATTCAATATTATACTCCTCTTTAAACCAGTAAATTTTTGTTTACCATTGGCAGTATCTCAAGGAGCTAAATTGGTCATATAATTGTGAATAATTAGATTCTAAGGAAAGTCCAATCAAGCAATTCAATGTCAAAATTGATTTTCTTCCTCGATTCTCATGATATTGTCTGGTTTGACAGTGGTAAATAAATATAATGATCTATACGATCTGTATGGAAACCTAACATTCAATACAATCAATCCTTTCATGATATTGAGATGGATTATGTAACATATTAGGTATTAGCACTTAGTTGCTTCTCCTTGTTATTCACCTTGCTGCAAGTTCCTATTTGTGTGTTTTGTTAGTTGATTTCTCTTTTACTGTTGTCAATTCAAAGCTGCTTAGTTTGAAGTCTCAGCTTCACTTAATGATTTCTAAGTCACTTACGTTAACTAATAACTATGCCTGGTATTGTGCATGGGGAATTTGGTCCTGGTGACTATGCATAATTTGTCATCTTACATATTATTCCACAAATGTCTTGCTTTACTGCTTGATATATAGTTACAACTTCATACTCCAAAAACTGTAAAGAGACACAGCTAATTGTTTTGGTGGTGACCTCATACATCTGATAGCACCAAGTGTTAAAACCTACCCCTTGTTTGACTTTGTCAGTTGTGCTAATGGGAAAATGGCCTTTGGAACTCACACATACACATATCGATGGGAAAATATGGAAATTTCAAGCTGGTGTTGTTAATTGCTGCATAGCAATTTAATCTATGACTAAACAAATACCATAAAGTAAAATAGATAGTATTATGTTAAGGCATACAAAGAAATGAAAATTCATGAAACTTACATTTAAAACATCAATTGAAATTCAGAGTTTTATTTTATCATTGTGATTCCATTCATGCGCATGTTATGTGAACCCTTGCTCTTTCAGTTATATGTGTCTGCTAAAGTACATCCCTGCTGTACCTTGATAACTTATGAATGCTATGCATTGTGTGATGACCTGTACTTACTAGCTCTTATCAAAGAATTACTTCTAGATTCTGCTTATGTACAAATACATGCTCTTTCTGTTTTTCTTTTAAGCTAGGAATTTTATTGTTAATTCCCATACTTTCTCTCTTTTATTGGTTGCATTTGCTATATGGCAAGGGCTGCAAACAAACTGCATTGGGCTTCAACATGTTCAGGCTCGGCTCATTTTAAAAATTGATGTTGAAGTGCAGTTTGAGCTTGATTTATATTGGTGCACAGAGGATCAAGCTCAGCTCGTACAACAAAAATAATGATTGGGCTTGCCTTGGTTATTATGTATGAGTTTGAGCTTCTTATGAAACTTGTTTAAGCTAAGCTTCACTTGGAGAATATATTAAATTGAGTCTGAAAATCTGATACATAATGTTAACTTAAATTAACTTAATACCAAACTTAGAAATGAGCCTATAAATGAACAATTTGTTAAGGGTTGCTATGTTCAAACTTGGCTCTTTTTTACTAACAAAACCAAGAGGTATGGTTCCAATTTATTTACTTTTATAAATGAACTTTTGATTGAGCTGTGCACCTAGCTTTAATTGTGCACCTTATTGTGTTGGTAGCCTACATATGGCTAAAAAGTTCATATAGTAATTATTTGAAACTGTGTGCTATTGATAGATTAATAATGATTCCTAGATATGTGGACACATTGTATTCTCCTAGTAAACTAAAGATACTAGAACTAATGGTCAAGCTTGTATTATGCTTTCTCTCAATCTCCCTCTCTGTAATTTGTTTATTGATATAACAAATTTCTAATTGTGTATCCTTGCTTTCTTCCAGGTACGATTACTCAGGCTACGGACAATCAAGTGGCAAGGTTTAATAGCAAGTTCATTTTCATAACTTCTAATAATGACAATAGAGTCATAAAAAAGATAATCTTGGGTGCATCTTAGCTTGGAAAGTTTTTAACTTGCTCTCAATTATCAGTTTTATACATAATACCTAAATGTCGACGTTTAATTTTACATGATACTAGTGGTAATGATCTTACTGTTTTTGTGACCTGAAATTTTTGTAAAAGTGGGAAAAACTACTGCTGATGGAAATTTTGTTTCCTTTCTTGATTTTCATAATTAGTATTTTTGTCCATGATTTTATTTGATGACTCCATGGATTAGCACTGAATGTTGTTAATTCATTCCTTATTTGAACAATTAACAGATAGTGCTTGAACAGAGGAGTGTAGACTGGCTCTTCTGCACATTTGGAGTAGCCAGTCAAATGGCAAAGAGCATCTTGAATTTACTTGAATTTTTGTTTCATTATTAGGTGCCCCAGAATTCAATGTTGCTATCCATGCCACATTTGAGCAATTATGGGGTGTGAATGTAGGAGCGTGGATTGCCAATAACCATCAAAATAGCAAAGTTTATTTTTACACTAGCATATTTTATTGTCTTAGTTTGCATGTAAGTCAATATGTGCATTTATTATAAAAGAAAAAAGATAAATGCATTTCAATTAACAGGAAACTTTGTCTTGAATCAGCCAACTGAATGCAACACATATGCAGACATAGATGCCGTGTATAAATGCCTCAAGGAGCAGTATGGGGTTAAAGATGACCAATTAATACTGTATGGGCAGTCTGTGGGTAGTGGACCCACAATTGACCTTGCTTCGCGATTACCAAACTTAAGGGGTGTGGTTCTGCATAGCCCGATTTTGTCTGGGATGAGGGTGTTGTATCCAGTGAAGAAAACATACTGGTTTGATATTTACAAGGTAAAATCTCTTGGCACTTCATTATCTAGCAATGTTCTTATCTTCATAAGAACTTACCTTACTTTTTGCATTCAGAATATTGACAAAATGGGTATGGTTAACTGTCCCGTTCTCATAATTCATGTAAGTGCTCTCTCCTTTCTCCTCCATATTTTGTCTTCTTTTCTGGCTGTTTCCTCTCATCTTCATCTCTCAAAGGAACAGTTATATCAACTAATTTGAGTAGGTTATGCAACTTTGTTTTGGATGTTTGTTATGGCATTTCTATATTGTAGATTAGAGGGAAGAGAAGACAAAAAACTGGCTTCAAAACAATGAGAGAATTTGGTTGTTGGAAGATCAATTTTAAGATTTATATAGTCTGAAGGCCTTGCCGGGGATGGGATTAATTTGCGGATGTTATAGCATTCCGTCAAAAAATCTACATAAGTTCCATTTTTTAAAGTCTAGTTCTCTTTATTCTTGGGATGGACTACAGCATGGAGGTAATTGTATGCTATAACAACTTTCAAGAAGTTGATATGGCAATAGGTATTTAAATAGGTGGTTGCAGGACGATGCTGCAGCTATCATTTACAACAATTTAAAAAATATATATATAGGTCATACGATTGCATAGCAGATATCTCACGAGAAGTCAAAGCTGAGTTAATTGTAATAGTTACTCATGGAAGTATATACATCTGTTCTATGTTTTCTATTTCCATGGAAATTTTCTGCGAATACAAACTATTACATGCTGCACCTCCGATCCTTGGAAGATATTTAAATCTAAATCACCTTTTGCATGAAACTGCGGACAAAGTACATAATGTGACTTGACTTGATGATATCCCTTGATATAGGAAATGGTGTTACTGCTAATACTACTTTTCAATCTTCAGGGAACAGCAGATGAAGTTGTAGATTGCTCCCATGGGAAGCAGCTGTGGGAACTCTGCAAAATGAAATATGAACCATTGTGGATAAGTGGAGGTGGACATAGCAATCTTGAACTTTATCCAGAATTCATCAAGCACCTAAAGAGGTTCGTGTTATCACTAGGTAAATCAAAATCTGGTACTAATGGTTCTAAGAGAGCAGCAGTCGAGCCAGAAAATGAGAGCAAATCATCCGATTGTGGAACCTCAGATACATTTGAATTGGTTGCTGACCTTCCTGAAATTTCTAGAAATAGTTTAGATAGTAGACTTGAAAAGTCTAAGAAGCCAAATAAACCTGAGAAGTCCCGGATGAGCACTGACCGTGTTGATAGATTTAGGAGAAGAAAAGGGTTGGTTTGGTGATTACTTGTGCAAAGTGAGCTACTTCAATAAAATGCGTCTTTGTTCACTTGAGAAAGTAACTTATCTTGTCACACTAGCTGTTGTAATCTGTTAACAAATCCACCTGCAAATCATTGGAGTGTAATTTTTGCATGAATGGCCAACACATTTGTATGTTTAGAACCCAACTCATATGTCACCAATATTTGTATTTCGAGTCCTGTAAAAACATCAGCTCATTATATGTGATTGTACCTTCCATTTGTTACGTGTTTTTGGGTGAAGTTTTGCAATTCCTAACTTATTCTGGAAGTGATGCTTTAGCGGCTATGAACCCTTAAGTGGTATATGAGAACTTCTGAACACGCATATCCCTTTGTTATATTAACGTTGGTGTTGGACTTTCTTGTTTTTTGTTTTTCTTATTTTCTCCTCTTTAGAATAATCACTCTTATTGACATTGGTTCCAAACGATGAAGGTCCTCAAAGCTGTACGTTCATTTTGCTTGACCCTAGGCATTACCTGAAATGTGATAAACTAAAATGCTATCTACGCATTGGCCCCTTTATGAAGGCTTATTGAAAACTTTTACCTGTTTGATCGTAACAGTCGATAAATATGTTTGGTAAATCATTGGATCCAGTTAATTTTTTAGAAACTCCTCTCCACTAGCGTTTAGTCCTGATAAAAATTATGTATTAATAACGATGAGGTGATTCAACTCCCTAGAATCTAAACCTGAGACCCTTTTGTGGGTCTCTTGATTTGAGAGGCCACTCATGAGTTCTGAGATTTTTAGCAGAAAACTAAAGAAAACAAACAACAATAAGTAAATACAACTGCGAAAAAACTCGTGTCCTCCTGTAGCTTCTAAAGATTTTGACGAGGGAAGCGTTAATTCTATTTTTCACTGTTAGAGTTTAAATACACAAATACAAGGCTGAAGTTTTAGAAACAAAATCATAAGCCTAATTACAGGTTTTGACCCAATCTGTATTAATGTACATAGATCCCTTGACTTTTAACATAATCAGTAGCTTCCACATCTTCAGGAGAGATTTTAGCATCTTGTTGAATAATTTCCTTATCATTTAACATAATCAGTAGCTTCCACATCTTCAGGAGAGATTTTAGCATCTTGTTGAATAATTTCCTTATCACGGCCCCTCAAGCTGGAGGGGAAATGAAATTGAAGTCCCAGCTTGTCTCGTAACCAACGAAAAGTTTGTTTAGAAAGAGCCTTGGTGAATATATCAGCAGGTTGAGAGGTAGTAGGAATGTATTTGGTGATGAGCGCATTCATGGCAACCTTCTCTCGAACAAAATGATAGTCTATTTCGATATGCTTGGTACGAGCATGAAAGGTGGGATTGACAGTCATGTGAAGAGCACTGATGTTGTCACAAAATAGCTGAGGTGGTCTGGACAAAGAAATGCCAATGTCCTTAAGTAAGAAGGTGATCCATGTCATTTCAGCTGTAGTGAAGGCCATGGATCGATACTCTGCTTCAGAACTCGATCGAGATACAGTGGGTTGCTTCTTGGAGCACCAAGAGATGCAATTTGCACCAAGAAAAATACAATACCCTGTAGTACTTCTTCTTGTGGTTGGACAACCAGCCCAGTCGGCATCACTAAATCCATACAGTGACAAAGAGCTTTGAGCCAAATAACGAATGCCAAGGTTCATTGTGCCCTTCAGATAGCGCAAAATACGCTTGACAGCTTTCCAATGTATTTGCTGAGGTGCATTGAAAAATTGGCAAACTTGGTTGACAGCATAAATTATATCGGGCCTGGTGAATGTTAAATAATGTAAAGCACCAACAGCACTTCGATAGAGATGAGGATCCACAGGTTCAAAGTCAGAAGCTGTGGTTTTAACCTTTTGAGTAGACGGAGTGCTCATGGGAGAACAATCAGACATATGCAGACGCTTGAGAAGATCAGAAATGTACTTGGTTTGAGTGAGCACAACTCCACCAGAACAAGATTTTATTTCAACGCCAAGAAAATACCGAAGAGAGCCAAGATCCTTTATGGCAAATTCTGTGCCAAGTTGCTGAATTAAGGAGAAAATATAATCATTGTTGCTGCCTGCCAGGAGTATATCATCAACATACACTAGTAGCACTGTGATGCAGTCATTTTGTAGATTGATAAACAATGAAGAATCTGCCTTGCTGCAAGTGAAACCAGTGTGAAGTAGAAATTGAGACAATCTATCAAACCAAGCACGAGGTGCTTGTTTTAGTCCATAGAGAGATCTTCGAAGAAGACAGACATGATCAGGATAATTTGAATCAATGAATCCTGGAGGTTGTTCCATATATACCGTTTCCTTCAAAGTGCCATGTAAAAAGGCATTCTTCACATCTAATTGTTTCATGCTCCAATTCAAGGTAGTAGCTAGAGCAATAACTAACCGAATAGTGGTTGGTTTAGTTACTGGACTAAATGTTTCTTCAAAATCAATACCAGGGACTTGAGTAAAGCCACGCGCAACTAACCTGGATTTGAACCTTTCAATCTGACCATCTTCTTTGTATTTGATTCTGTGTACCCATTTCGAACTAATGATGTTTGCAGCAATAGGTCGTGGAACTAAATCCCAGGTATGATTGTTCTTGAGGGCTTGCAATTCCTCATTCATAGCAGCCACCCATTGAGGATCCTTGAGAGCGGTTTTTAAAGTCTTTGGTTCAGATGGTGCAGTTGCTATATAAGTGACATAGTCTTGAAGATAAGCAGGAGGGTGCTTGTTTCGAACAGGCCTAGCATTTTGTACTGACAATTCAAGAGCATCGTCAGACTCAATATTCACTGTAGGAGAACCAGTAGAAACATCTGTGAAATCAGTATGGTCATCATTTGCAGCTTGAGCAGGACCAGGTGATGCAGGCAGACGAGTATCACAAACTTCAGTTTGAGTTTGGATTTGTGCAATATTCTGTACATCATTGCAGTCTGGAATGTCAACAACTTGTTCATGATCTTGCACTTGTTCTTGTAATGCAGCTGCAGAAATTGAAGGTGCATTGGTGTGGTCTTGAGGCTTGTGGTCATCACTAAGACAAATAACATCATGCCTAAGAGGCAGAGAAATTGAAGAGACCACAGAGTTGCCATGAAATTCATCGTGCTCAGGATAGTCAACAAGAGATAACTGTGAGTTATCAGCGTCCCTAGGTGAAGGAGTTGTATTGTCCTTGTAAGGAAGAAATGTTTCATCAAATACAACATGGCGAGAGATGTAAACTTTCTTTGTAATAGGATCCAAGCAACGATAACCTTTATGCATAGGACTATATCCAATAAAAACACATGGATATGTCTTTTTCATGAATTTATTCTCACCTTGATACTTGAGTGAAGGAAAACATCTGCATCCAATAACCCGCAAGCCTGTATAATTTGGATGCTCTTTATGTAATTTGTGATAAGGTGTGTCATTCCTTAGAACTGAGGAAGGTAATCTATTAATGAGATAAACAGCACACAGAAATATGTCAGGCCACAAACTCAAAGGCAAATTTGCATGAAATAACATAGTTAAACCAGTTTCCACGATATGCCTGTGCTTTCTTTCGGCAGTGCCATTTTGTTCAGGAGTGCCTGGACATGAAACATGTAGCTCAATCCCATGTGAGTTTAAATGATCAACAAACTCTGATGAATGAAATTCTCCTCCACCATCACACTGAAAAATCTTAATTCTGTGCTCATATTTGTTTTCCACCAATGTCTGAAAATTCTTAAAGATTGCAAAGAAATCTGATTTTCTTTTAAGCAGATATATCCATGTGAAACGTGAATAATCATCCACAAAAACAGCATAGAATCGAAAACCTTGATTTGATGCTACAGGGGCAGGACCCCAAAGATCACAATGAATCTTTTCAAGAGGAGCTTTGGCAATTTTATTTGAAAGAGAGAAAGGTAATTTACATCTTTTTCCCATTTGACAACTAACACATAGGAAAGGTTTTGTTATCCACTGAGAAATCTGAATGACATTCTTGTTGTTTAAACAAGCTAGAATCTTGGAATTTGGATGCCCCAAGCGTTGATGCCACAATGTAGATGATGCACTACCCCCTTTGATTGCTGTAAAAGCTTCCTCAATTTCATTCAACACATATAAACGACCTTTTCTACGCCCCCTGGCTATTGCCTTCTGCTTTTTGTCCTTAACAACAAAATCAGATGATGAGAACTCAATGGTGCACAAATTATCATCAGTTAGCTTTCCAACAGACATGAGGTTCTTTTTCAAATCAGGAACGACAAGAACATCCTTTAGATTTAAATTGCCATTCTCAGTTTGAATAATAGCATCACCAGTGTGTGATATAGATAAGCCGTTGCCATCTCCCACATATACAACATCACGACCATAATATGGTGTAATAGAAGAAAGCTTACCAACATCATTTGTCATATGAGAAGTGGCACCGGAATCAGCATGCCAATTTGGATCGCTGTCATCATGAACAGCTAGTGCAGCAAGAGCTTGAGGTAGTTCCTCAGACTGGTGTGAATAGTCATACCTGTACCAGCAGTCAATTGCAACATGGTTTGTTCTATTACAAATTTGACAAGTGACTACAGCGGCACTTTGGGACGATTGATTATCATTTTTCTGAGCAGATGTATTTTTGAAATTTCGGTTTGCTCCTCGTCCAGAGAAAGGTGCACCTCTGCCTGAATAATTTCCAGACGAGTTTCCTGGATTGTATCTACCAGCAGGAACAAAACCTTTACCTCTAGAAGAGAAATTTCCACGATTACCTCTGTTATTTCGGCCTCTTCCTCTTTGACCAAAATAGGCTTGAGCATGTTCAATAAACTGCTTCTCTTCTTCTTTCCTTGAGAGCTGATCCTCTTCATAACCTTGAACAGCTTGCACAAATTGAGTGAAAGAGGGATATGGTGGTTTTGCAAGCATTGCATACCTGAAATTTTCATATTTGTTGCCTAAGCCACGGGCAAACTGAAACACCTTATCGAAATCAGATACTGGTTGTTTGATGGCAGCAAGATTATCACAAACGGACTTGAACATCTTGTAGTACTCATCAAGGGATCGTGATCCCTTTCGCATTGTCATAAGCATAGTTTTTAAGTGTCCTTCCTTTTCGACAGTCATAGGCAGCAGCTGCTGCTCCAAGGTACTCCATACATCATAGGCTGTTTCTGAGCCAAAGGTAGAACTTATGATGTCTTCACTCATGGTTCCCAGCAACCAAGAAACAAGAAGACCATCATTTGTCAACCAGGTCTCATAAGCCGTGTTGGGTGTTTTGGTTTCCTTGTCATCCACTATCTCAGATGTAGGCTTCTCACTCGAAGTGATATGGTGATGAAGACCTAGACTTTTGACTAGGGGAGTGATCTGTGATTTCCATAGGAGGAAATTGGCTGAGGTTAGCTTAATAGAAATTAGGCTAGAACATTGGTGGAAGGATTGAATTGTGAGTTGCGGTTCCTTTGGAATGGAAGAAGAAGAGTTTGACATGTTTATCAGACTTGCAGGAATAGCTCTGATACCATAAAGATTTTGATGAGGGAAGCGTTAATTCTATTTTTCACTGTTAGAGTTTAAATACACAAATACAAGGCTGAAGTTTTAGAAACAAAATCATAAGCCTAATTACAGGTTTTGACCCAATCTGTATTAATGTACATAGATCCCTTGACTTTTAACATAATCAGTAGCTTCCACATCTTCAGGAGAGATTTTAGCATCTTGTTGAATAATTTCCTTATCATTTAACATAATCAGTAGCTTCCACATCTTCAGGAGAGATTTTAGCATCTTGTTGAATAATTTCCTTATCACGGCCCCTCAAGCTGGAGGGGAAATGAAATTGAAGTCCC
>JAOTJB010000002.1:17813288-17828103 GCA_027123815.1 Erythroxylum minutifolium | reverse complement strand
ATTAGTAATGATGACGAATCTAAACATTTCAGAAAGAACATTCGTACATACAATAATAATGTGGCTAAACTTCATATGGAACTAGATATGATTGAGAACTAAAAAAAATAAGCAAGGCATTTACACATTTCATGTTTAAGGTCAAGTTTATCATTTCCTTGACAGTTTATTTTCAACAATTGACAAGGTATCTAGTATTCAACTCTATTTCTTTGATAATGATGAGGAACTGAAAAGAAGGACTAAGAGTTGTGATAAACTTTGTGAGGATACATTAAAAGTGATTATGACAATTTTACAATATAATCCTTATGCCAAGTTCTTCAGAAGCCTTAGGAATATTCCTACGCTTGAGAATCATGCAATTGTTTTAAGGTATTATCTTGACCTTGATCAGCGTGTTTATAATCTTCCTATTGCATCACAAGTGGCTGCTAGATGGACTGTGATCAATGATGAAAAGATTGATAAATGTTCTCACATCCAAGTTTATAATCACTCAGGCACAAATTATAGAATCCAGTCTTACTATGCATATTATGACCCCCTTTAATATCCTCTTTTATTTTCTCGTAGGGAATTTGAATGGCATCGTGGAATTAAGCAATTAATTCCAAAGAGAGACAAAAGTGATGTTTCAGATGAAGAATGTAATGTTAATTTCAACTCATTTACTGATCCATCTGAATTGTTTGCTATGGAAAACACATGCAAGTTCGTCTTTTCCTTTTTCATTTTTACAGTATTGTCTTATGTTACCATTTCACTTATCAAATTTATTTGTTTAATTATTAGTTGCTGATCAAGAATACTATAAAGATGGTACTATTTCTGCTAGAGAATATTATTGTTATAGGCTCCAAATAAGAGAACGTGATGAATCTATGCTGCTTCATAGCTTAACGTTGCTCCAACAATTTGTTGTGGGAACTTATATAAAGATTGAAACATCTAGACTTGATTTCCATAGAAAAAGACAAAATGAGATAAGGATAGAGATACTGCAAGGTGTTTTAGACAATATTACTGTTGGTCAAACAGAAGGTTGTAGAATTGATTGTTGAGTTGTCCTCCCAGCTTCATTTATCAGTGATCCAAGGGATATGAAACGAAGTTATCTTAATGAAATAGCTCTAGTACAGAAGTATGGCAAACCAAATATTTTCCTCACTATGACTTGCAATCATATAGGGAGAGAGATTCAAGATAACCTTACGTTTCATGAAAAGCCACAAGATAGGCCAAATTTGTTGGCTAGATTTTTTTTAGAGCTAAATTTGAAGTTCTTAAAAATGAGTTGATAAAGAAAAAAATATTTGGAGACAATGCCGCATGTGATTATGTTATTGAGTTTCAAAAGTGTGGATTCCCTTATACTCATTTATTACTGATACTTAAGTAGCATTCCAAATTGCTAAATCTAGATTCTTATGACCAGATCATATCTGCTGAAATACCAAATCCTGATCAAAATTCACGCTTGTATTCTCTTGTCATTAAGCATATGAATTATGGTCCTTGTGGTCTTCTAAATAAAGATTGTCCTTGCATGAGAAATGCTGTGTGCAAAAACCATTATCCTAAAAATTTTGCTCTTTCACTGTTCATGGTGAAATATGTTCCACTATTAAGCTTGTTAAGTACTTATATAAGTATGTGTTTAAAGGCCATAATCTTGTCAATTTTAGCATTATCGATCAAGAGACCACAACTGATATAAATGAAATTAGTAATTTTCAAGGTCACTGGAGTTCACCTCCTGAAGCTTTCTGACGTATATATGAATTTTGTCTAGCAGAAATTAATCCATTAGTTTATATACTGTAGGTTCATCTTCCAGTCAATAGTTTATTTCCTTTGATAAAAATACAGATCTCCTATATTTGTTGAGAAAAATTGACTTCTCCAAAATAATGTTGACTGATTTTTTCAAGATGAATTTGATAAATGAAAAGGCAAAAGAGATGTTTTCTAGAACATTTTGTTTGGAATCGGAAGACAAAAATATGGTCAGAAAGAAGTCAAAAGAAAGTGATTGGAAGATTGGTTACTGTTGTAAGGCCCCAAATTGTAGCCTAGTTGGAATGTTTCATTGAACATGTATTCCATACGATTTAATTATGCTTTTAAAGAATCATACTTGGAGAATTGGAATTAAATTAGCATCATAGATATTTAAGGTATCAATGTTGAGCCCAAAGTCTCGGAAAATATGTTATGGATACTTTAGATAAGATTTAGGTGAAGATTTAGTGATAAGAAGGCTTGAAAGTACTTAAAATTCTAGGTTGTAATGATTTTTTTTGCAAGACAAATATGACACTCAAACTTGTAAGTGTCATATCTTTTGATTCCAATGTCCAAAAATTTCAAACTTTATACCATTGGAAAGCTAAGAGGATAAGCTACAACTTTCATGAAGACAACTTTGTCAAATTCGGCTTAAATCAATACAGTATATTGATGTTTAATATGGGGATTAATTTTTGGTGACAAATGGCAGCTCCTAATTGGGACAAGTGTAGAATATGCAAGAAGACACATGTTGTTACCATTTGGTGACACCTAGCATTGGAGAGAAGACAAATTTTCTGATAGGATGTTTTGTTTTGCTAATTTCTTCTTCAACTTATTCTCACACCACTGAAACTCCCTTTCTTACTCACACGTTCTGAATTTTGTGCTTGCATTTTTGGGTCATCTTCTTCACTTGACGAAATTGCATGCTAGTGCATTTGGGAAGCTAGATCCTGCCATTGTTCTGTATTGCTGTCCTCTTGGTCTTCTTAATATTGGAGTTGTAATTTTTGCTTGAAAGGCTAAAGTGGCTTGCTTGTTGAAGGAGAAAATTGTGTTAAAGAAGGTATGAGAATACTAACCTTGATTGCATGTTATCATATGAATTATTTTGATGCTTGATTGGATAGAATATGTATGGATTTTTTGATGATTTGAAGTTTGGAAATTAAATTGATGTGTATTTGAGGCATGAATAAGGTGTAATTGTGGTGAAAAGGATGAGTGCTGAAGTAATGGTGTTGAAGATGTAAAAGGTGAATGAATTGTACTGGTTTCACTGAACGGATTTCGTTGAATAGCTGTTGGTATTTAGGCTATTACTTGAACTGTAGTTATCCAAATGGAGTAATTTTTATTGTGGATTAAACTAAACACATATTCCTACAACTTTGATGAAGGAATGGAAATTTGGTTCTATCCTGAAGGATGATGAAATTTGACATAAAGTTGAATTTAGGATTGTGTCATTGTTTGAGAATAGTCTGCAGTATTTTGGGTATAACCTTCAGAATACTAAACCAAAATGTATGATTTTGATGTCATTAGAAACTTAAGACGTAGAGGAACTTTTGGTTAAAAGAACATATTGCCCAAAAACCTCTTTTTATATGTCAAAATAGCCATACAAATTTGACCCGAAATCTGTCCTAAGAATTCTGAACTAATCTTGGTTGTGTAATTGTTGACATATATACGGTTAAGACCTTAAAAATGGTTTTATTGGACTTAAGTGAGATTAATAATGAACCTAGGTTATGTTAGATTGATGGAGTAAAAGTTGTCAAGTTATGGTTTATAAATGGAGTTGTTAATATAAAAGATATATGGTTTATTAATGATGAGCATAATATGTTGAATTGCTTAATGTGATCATGAATGAATGAGCTTTTAAAGCTTATATGTTATGACTTAGATATGAATGATTGTAAATTGGTAATTTCTGCTATAATATTGTGACGATACCGGACCATTAGTTGTATGAGGAGTTTTATAGTGTATTGGAAGTGCTTGCTAATTGGGTGCATATACATAATGTTTGATGACTCAACATTTCTATAGATGCAAAATTTCACAGGTTTGTATTTATAAGGTTTGCATAAAAAATTCTGAAATATGAAATGAATTGTTTTAAAAATTGCCAAGTCCTAGTCGTGGGTAAATAGGTATGCTTAAAAGGGTTTGCAGCTGCTTATGGACAAATTTAATTTGTCGACACTTCAGTGTCTCTTGATTATAACACTTCGATGTCTGAGACATAAGTCTCTCCTGACAAGGACACTTCGGTGTCCCTTGATAAGGACACTTTGGTGTCGAGACATAAGTCTCTCATGTTCTATGATATGGCTAGGTATCTCCTGTCTTAGTCCCGTTACCCACTTCTGTAAAAAGGATTAGCAGGCTAATTTGTTTTGTATTTTTTTACATGCTCTATTCTGAAATAAATAAGTTATGTTATGATTTGTTCTGATTTAATCAGATATTGTTTTATCACAGACAAGTTCTGTTTTGATATAATGACATTCTGTTATGATAATTGTAAGCTTTGCCTTGAAGCTAATATATCCTAATTTGGCATATTATGTTCTGAGATACATATTGTTTGGATTGCACTTTTATATGTGATCTGATTTTGTATATGTCATCATCATATGACTGTTAGGGTCAGTTATCATTATGTATCATGTTTAGTTAAAGACTGGGATAAGGACAACTGCAGTGGCCAAAGAAGATTGAGTTTTGTTTTGACAAGATTGAGTTGTTTATGATAATTGAAACAATTTGAATGTGTTGGAAGGTTTGTAATAACTATAATATAAGATGGATTGGGTTTTAAGACATGCTTATGATAAGTTCAATGTGTATAATATATTTTGTTTGCAATCCATCTTGTATGCAATACAATGTATGTTTACCCGAATTGGTTTTTAAGGAAGATTTCAAATGCTTTGGTTTGTTTGTACTGTTTTGTGTGGCATCCATATATTCTTCCAGGGGTTATGTGGGTGTTACAATAGCGTAACCATGCATGTTGAATCAAACCACTTTGATATTCCTAATATTTGAGTGGTCAAGACATGTTGCTAAAAGTCAATCTTGATCTATGATTATAAATTGTTCTATTAAAGAATTAAAGATAAATTAAAAAGAGTTATAATTAAACTAATTCTAATTATTTATTATATTTATAATTTATAATCATTGGTAACCTATTAGGAACTAATGAATCATATATAAAGAATAGTTTAAAAGAAAAAGTCAATTTAAATTAAGTTAAACTTAATTGTGAAGTTTAAGAAACTTCAAAAATCAATTATGAGATTTTTGATTTTATCAAAATTAAAATATAATTATAATTAGAATTATACTTAATTATAATTAGGAATTTTAATTTAATAAGAAACAAACTCTATTGTCTTTTTCTATAAATAGGCAAAAGAGAGCTAGTACTCTTACCTTTTTCCTTAAAGTGTTAACTTCCTTTTCTTTACTTAGTAGATATCGTTAGAGGCTGAACATGTGGATAACTTGCAACTGATAGTTCGAGAGAACATTGGATAACTTGCAACTGATTGTTGGAATCTGAATAAGGTATGATTTAGTCTCTTATTTATAATTCATGTTTTCGAGTTATTCAATTAATAAGATCCAATCATAAAATAGTAAAATTTTATTTCTTTTGTTATGCTTGTGATTCAATCGCGAATAATTTCCCAATATTAGGGTCTCCTTTAACTATTTAACGTGATAAAAGTTACTAATTGTTATTGATTTGATAAAATTAAAGCTTAAGACTTTGTTTTGATGAATTTTTTATTTTATA
This sequence comes from Erythroxylum minutifolium, assembly GCA_027123815.1. Lineage (NCBI taxonomy): Eukaryota > Viridiplantae > Streptophyta > Magnoliopsida > Malpighiales > Erythroxylaceae > Erythroxylum > Erythroxylum minutifolium. Next base: position 17,822,483 of record JAOTJB010000002.1, on the reverse strand, counting down.
TTCGACCATAATTAATTAGTGTTATGTTTAATTTTTTAGAAATTAAAAGATGAATTTCATACACATCTCTTTGTTTAAGCTTTCTGGAAAACTTAATATGTTGGCTTAACTTTTGTGTTTTTCTTTTTTCTTTTTAGAAAACCATGTGTTTATTATGTTTTTTTTGAAAAACCATCTCCTACTATGTGCCTTTGTTATGCTTCTCGAATGATTTAATTGCATGCCTCTTGCTTTGTTGTTTATGGAAACAACCATTGGATGTCCGTCATATTACGCTTTTGGAATTGTTGGATTGATATTTCTGGAAACTTTAGATGATTGAGCTTTTGGGTTTATTTTGAGCTTTTTAACGTGTTTTATTATGTGAATTAGTGTTGGAAGAGGTTGAAAAGCCTCATCCTACTGCCATCTTCAGGTATTGGTGCTTCTACTAACAATGTTTATTATCATTGCAAACACACTAGCCTGTAGTGTTGCCACTGAAAAAGGTGAATAGACACTAGAAGTAGAAGGTAATGAAGACTAGGGGAGTGACATCACGAGGAGAAGCATGTGACAACAACTAAAAACACCAGAGGCGGTAGCGTGAGGAAGACAAAAAACCTAAAATAAAAAAGAAGATGGATGAGAGACATGCACCACGCAAAGGGACAACGTGTTCAAAAAGAGACACGCTTAGCGCATGTTATACATGCACCTTATATTAAAAAGGATGGTGTCTTTGGCTGCCTTCACTTAAGTCATCTCTAATTCATCTTGAAAACGATCAAGCACTCATTTGTGTGGTGATAAAAGATCTGACTTCAAGAAGAACATAACACAGAAAAATATTTCTTTAGTTTCGATTATCGCCAGGTAACTACCTTGGGCGCTAAACAAGTTCTGCCATGGAGCCCCCCGATCAGGAGGGACAACTCAATAAACAGGTGTGCACCGGAAAGTGGGATGACGAGACTGCTCTAACTCACAAACCCATATACAGCGCAATGGTGGCCGGCGAGGCAAGGCCAGCCATCATATCTGACGTGCATGCATGGCAGGATGAGGAGGAAATTGCCATTGAAGAGGGTGATATCCAATTGACTAGCGAGGCTGGGGGGGAGGGGATAAACCTATCTCAAAACCTCCGTACCAAGGTGGATATTCAGTGGGCTAAGGCGGTAGTCGTCAAGCTCCTTGGCTGCAGGATTGGATTCTGGCTACTTTGTGCGAGACTTTACACCATGTGGGCTCCGAAGGGACAGATGAAAATAGTCGACCTTGACCATGACTATTTTCCGGTGAAGTTTAAGGAAGATGAGGATTATTTAAAAGCATTAACATAAGGACCTTGGATAATCTTTGGACAAGCTTTGTCAGTGCAACGATGGATTCCATCTTTCTGTCCCTCCCAAGGCCAAGCTCACCGTGTGGTGGTGTGGATAAGGTTACCCGGCCTATCCATTGCACAGTATCATCCTCAAATCTTAACAGCTTTAGGGAACCTTGTAGGGATGACTGTGAGAATTTACGAAGCAACGCTATAGATATATAGAGGGAAGTATGCAAGGCTAGTGGTTGATGTTGATCTCATCTCTCCGTTGCGTCACAATGTGGAGTTAGACGGTGAAACTCTTCTGGTTGCTTATGAAGGACTGCCCCCGATTTGTTATTCGCGTGGAAAAATAAACCATGACACAACAACATTTCCCTAACGTCCATCAGGTTCCTCGGAAAATAACACTCAGGCCGGCAGTGCAGGATTGTTGGTGCCGTCGACTACCACACCAGTCACAGACGGGAAGATAGGTGCAGACAACTCTAATGGGTATAGACCCTAGACGTAGGTTTAGAGGAGAAATGGCCGTCCTTTCACCTAACGTTCTACTCCGCCTATAGCAAATCCCAATTCGCATAAATTAATTAAAGATGGTAGTGACAGAGAGGTGACGCCTAGAGGGGTCGAGGTTCACACTATTGAATGCACAAGAGATAGTGGATAATGATACTGAGGCACATTAGGCGGCCCCACAAGTAAGCAATCCCTTTGGGCTTGGACAGAGATTAAACGTGGCTACAGTAGTCGAAAAGGTAAACAACCTCATCAAGGGCTAGTTTTTAAGGCCTCCAAGCCCAAACGACATTCTAGGTGGAACTCCCGAGGACCACTGATCACCCCAATTCAGCCAACCTGGGAAGAAAGCTCCCAAGTCAGGCATATACAGGAACAAGGTCTGCCTACTGCCCCAACAATCCAAATGCAACCATCCCCTAGTAGAACCATTTAGCCATTGAAATTCTGTCCCACACGGAAATGATTTGCGATAGATAAATTCTCCAGGAACAGGCTCCAGTTGTGGAGGCGAGTCTCCAACTTATGGAAGGAGTCGAGAATCAGGAGGTGAGTAATTTTTTCATCGAAGGCACAGAAGTCCCTCCAACCGAATCTCCAGATCTGGGTACCCAGACAGGTAACCTGGTGGCCTTAGATCACATGCAGGTTGAGGAGGAAGGTGCTCCGAAGAATTAGGCTGTAGATAATTTAGCAGACCCCACAGGAGGTACAGTTTGATTACAGTCATAAAGTAGAGTCGTTTCATTATTTTATTATGTCAATTTTCATTTGGAATTGCCAAGGCGCAGGAGGACCTAGATTCTTAGCCATCCTACATAATTATTTGCGTACTATTAAGCCTAGTATTTTCGTTTTATTGGAAACCAATATTAGTGGTTCGCGGGCCAACACGGTAGTCCATTTGTTGGGGATTGATTTCTCCTTTAGAGTAGAAGCTGTTGGTTTTTCAGGAGCGATTTGGCTTTTCTGGAAGTCAGATTTTGATATTTCGATAGTCATCGCTCATCGCCAGTTTATTCATACCACCATAAAACATGCTTCGTGTGTTTTCGATTTTACAGTGGTCTATGCAAGCCCGCAAATCGCTTCTCAAACCTTTCTATGGCTAGTCTTAAGTTGGATTGGTCGATCTACACATAGACCCTAGCTTGTAGGAGGGGGTTTTAATGCAAAACTTAATTAATCGAATAAACGTAGGGGGGTTAGTCTACGAGAGTGGTGAATAAAAAATTTCAGGACTGGGTCTACGGATGTGGGCTTCATAACCTGGGATTCGTTGGCTCTAAATTTACATGGCATCGCTTGGATTGTGTTTTTGGCTCAATAGCATGGCTCCAAGAGTTCCCTAATACGGTGAATCAACATCTGCCCTTTCTCGGGTCAAATCATCGTCCTTTACTGCTACACCTTCATAGACAGAATCTTAGGACATCAGGAACTACTATTTTTAGATTTCAGAATGCTTGGCTCACCCACCCCGGGTTTGAGGATGTCGTAGCAGAGCATTGGCTTCTAGATGAAGAGACGATGAGTAAATCACTTGAAACCTTCTCCAAGCATCTGTTAAGATGGAATCAGTAAGATTTTGGTAATATTTTTTATTGGAAAAAACAACTTTTAGCATGGCTGGCAAGCATTCAAAGAGCCATGACGGTCGATAACATGGACTCGTTATTAGCATTGGAGGACAAACTGAGTGATGATTTGACCTAAGTATTGTGTGAGGAGTCTTTGGCACCAGCGTGCCCGTTGCTAGTAGATCTCGAAGGGAGATCGGAATATAAAGTACTATCACACCCTTACTCTTGCTCGAAGGAAGAAGATGAAGATCGATCGGCTCACAGATTCTACTGGATCCCTGATATCGGATCCAGTTCAACTGGGTCTGATCACCAGGAACCTTTTTGTTAAACCCTATACTACCAATGAAGGCCCTTCCCATAGTTTTCCGCTCTATGGCTCTTTCCATCCGCTTACAGAAGCTGGGATTCAAGATCTCAACTTGCCGGTCCATGAGATCGAAGTCAAGAATGCAGTTTTTGATATGAATCCTAATAAAGCCTTGGGTGTTGACGGGTTTAATGCTTTATTTTTCCAAAATCAATGGAGACATGTTGGTCCTAAAGTAGTGGAATACATGCAGGGGGTTTTTAGTCTCGAAAGGTGGGAAAAGGAGTTAAATCACACCATTCTAGTTTTGATCCCAAATATCCCCTCCCCATTTGGTATGGCTCACTTTCGGCCTATTAGTCTCTGTACTACGCTCTATAAGATTATTTCTAAAATTATTGTTAATCGTCTTAAGAATCAGATGGCACATCTAGTTGAGGAGACGCAATGTAGCTTTATTCCTGGCCGACATATCACAGATAACATTATAATAGCTCAGGAGGTGATCCACTCGATGCGTAAGAAAAAGGGGAAGACCGGCTATTTTGTGATCAAAGTTGACTTGGAAAAAGCTTATGATAGAATTCGTTGGGCTTTTATTCATAACACACTGATGGACATCGGTACCCCAGTAAACCTCCTCAGAGTCATTATGCAATGTGTCACGATGGTTACAATGTAAGTTGCTTAGCAAGGCACTTGTACTCGGCCCTTCAGTCCATCGCGGGGTATTAGGCAAGGAGATCCTCTTTTTCCTTACCTTTTCATTTTGTGCATGGAGCGTTTAGGCCATCTAATCTCGCAGGCGGTGGCGCAGGGCATCTAGAAATCAATAAAGATGAACTCAACAGGGCCTCCTATATCTCATCTCTTATTTACTAATGACCTCTTTCTCTTTGCTGAAGCTATAGAGTCCTAAACGTATATAATTGCTAAAATTTAGAAGGTGTTCTACAATGCTTCAGGACAGAAAGACAACCTGGAGAAAACTAGGATTTTTTCTCTAAAAATGTTTCCCATACCGTTGCTCGCAGGCTCAGCCAAATCCTGAACATCACAAGTACGACCAATTTGGGAAAGTACCTAGGAGTTCCTTTGATTCATGAGCGTACCATGAGGAGCACCTACTAGCATATTTTGGATAACGCTCGCAAGAAACTCTAAGGCTGGAGGGTTAAGATGTTATCTTTAGCGGGGAGAGTAACATTAACTCAATCAGTTATTGCAGCTCTTCCCATTTTCATAATGCAAACAGTAAGGTTCCTGAGACAACTTTGTGATGATTTGGAGCACATTATGCGGCATTTTATATGGGGCTCATTGGGCGAGTACAGGAAAATCCATCTCGTCAAATGAGACGCAGTGTGCCAACCTAAAAAAGTAGGGCGCCTAGGATTAAAACGCGTCCATTCTTCTAATGATGCTCTCCTAACTAAATTGGGCTGGGATTTAATTATGAAACCTACAGCTTTATGAGTCAGACTCTTAAGAGCTAAGTATCATTTAGACCCTTTACATATCCCTGTCAATCTCGATAGGGCAGGAGCTTCAGTTCTTTGAAGAGGTATCTCTGCTTGTTGGCAATTTGTTCGCCAAGGCATTAGGTGACACTGGGAACAAGGAGGAATGTCTTATTTTGGTTGGACAATTAGGTGCATGATTGGGGCGCATTAATTTTAGCGGTTACCTCCCCAATTCCTGAAAGCATTTTGTACGCCATAGTTGCGGACTTCACGAATGATGCAGGCATCTGGCAGCGGCATCTCTTCCAACAGCATCTCCCATCCACAGTCTGCATGGATATATCGACTATCCATCCTAATCGGGCTAACCCGGTGGATGATACCATCATATGGGGGCTAACAACTCATAGTAGGTTCACCACAGAGTCTGCCTATGAGTTAATTAAAGGTACTTCCATGCCTGAGGCTAGTAAACATCGGGAGTTAATCTGGAAATGGGCAGGACCTAAGTGGATTAGAGCCTTCCTATGGCTAATGACGAAACAGAAGTTATTGACTAATCAACAAATAGTGGCTAGACAGCTCACAATGGATAACAGGTGCCATGTTTGTGGGTATGAGGAATCGACCTTGCATGCCATTCGGGATTGCATACGCGTGAAGGCTGTCTGGTGTAAATTCTCCCTAGAAGTGGTTGACACGGAATTTTTTCAACTAGATGTGGGGAGATGGGTGCAATCCAATCTTCTGAAGCAATCGTATGTGCAGCAGTTTCAATGGCCTACAATCTATGGAGTAGCCTGCTGGTTCCTTTGGTATTGGCATAATGGCAACATATTTGAAGATGATTTTGTGTGGCCTGAAGACAGAACTAGGCCAGTAATGGACTACGTACACTGGATAGTAAGGGCATAGATTATGGAAAGCGTTGTCTTTAGGGACCAGGGATTACCAATAGGACACCTTACAGGTTGGACAAAACCGATAGAGGGCTAGGTCAACGGCGTGGTTAAGCATGGGTGTAGCATTACAGTTGCAGGTGGTTTGATTAGAGGTTGCCACGGACACTGGTGTAGGGGATTCCTCCATCACATTGGCCGAGGCTCGCCTTTAGCTGCCGAACTCTGGGGAGTCCATTCAGGACTGACCCTAGCCTGGACGCTTGGATATCGACGAGTGATTGTCGAAGTGGATTCTCTGGAGGTGATCAATATTCTTTCCTCTTCTGTTCCACCTTCGGCTGAGTATTACTTTTTGGTGACAGGTACCCATGGCCTAATACACCGAGATTGGGAGGTGAAACTCTAACACATGTATCGTAAAGGGAATCAGTGTGCAGACAGTCTAGCATCGCTTACAATGATATCCAGCCCAAACCTTCATATTCTACAAGCGCCTTCGGCAGTCGTCATAGATCACCTCAACCATGATAAGCACGGAACTCAGTACCGCAGATCTCTGAGTTAGCTAAGGAGTTAGATTTCTTTTGTTTAGTTTTCCAATGTATATAAAAAAAAGGATGGTGTGTACAAAACACATTCCAGTGATACCTTTTCTGTTTTATTTTTAAATTTATTTTAAGCCTTTCTTTTAATTAAATTAGTTTAATTAAGATCTAATTAGTTTAAATTTCTAATAAATTTAGAGAAGTATTTTCTAATTGTTTTCTAAAGGGGAAAATTTTATTAGGAACATTGTGGAATTTATTTTAATTTTTCAAGAGTTGAATTATTAAATTAAATTAGTTATTAAACCAATAATTAGAATCGAGTTAATGTTTTAAAGGAATTTCTTTCAAAATTCAATTATATTAGATATAATTAGAAAACTAAGATTATATAAGTTTTTATAAGACCTAAACTTTTGAAGTGTTTAAATCTTTCAATTAAACATTCAGTATATATTAAGAATGTGATATTTGCCTTCTATTATTTGAGAATAAAACCATATTTCTGATTATTATAAGAATTGTTAAGTTACTTAAGGTCCTTTTAACTCAAATATGTTTTATCTTAAATTGATTGGTCCTACTTAACTATATTTGTATGATTTGGATGAGTGATTCATGATTATATAAATTTAGAGGCATGGTTAAAAATAATATATAAGATATATTTTGACAAAAATTTGGCACCTAATGGATCTAAGAGTTATATAACATGTGATTGATATTAATGTTACTACCTAATTTAAATTTATTTGATTTATTAAGTAGCTCAAGATCAACTTAGTTTAAATATGATCTTAGCCTACTAGAAGATTTTTGATAATATTTAGGTTTAATAGTAAGGGCTATTATTTTGAATAAAATAGTGGAAGTAACCATATATTTATTAAAGTCCTTATTTTATTTAATTTTTTAGCATAAACTAATACTTACTCCTCTATGTATTTTTTATTATTAGATAACATGAGTATTAATTTATCCTTGAGGAGTATTATGGATGCTAACAAGCTTATTGGACCAAACTTCTTAAATTTGTTTTGTAGCTTAAGAATTGTTCTCACACAAGAAAAGAAGTATGTTCTTGACACTCTAATTATACTAGAGCCTATTTCAGATGCAACTGATGAAGCCTGGGAGAGATATCAACATAATATTATTGATGATGTTAAACAAGCTACATTGTTAGCTAGTATGTCTCCTAAGTTGCAGAGGCAATATGAGAACATCGATGCTCCTACTATGATTTTACATCTCAAGGAGTTATCTGGTGTATAAAGGTAAGGTGGAGAGATATGAGACTTCTAAAGCATTATATCAATGTCAAATGGCAAAAGGATCTTCAGTGGAGCTACATATATTGAAGATTATTAGCTATATGAAAAAATTATGCGGATTAGGTTTTGTCATGGATTATTAGTTAAGCATTGATTTGGTGTTAAAATCTTTTTAAGCTTTTCACTGTTCACTATGATATTCCATATGAACCAAAAGGACATGTCATTCCTGAATTGCTAAATATGCTTAAGACTGTAGAGGGATGCCTTAAAAAGGAACCCAATTATGTTCTTAATATGGAATCTTTTAAATGCAAGAAAAAGGGCACTAAGAAGAATAAAAATAAAATGTTTCTAACTAGTGGAGGTGTCTAATTAATCATTTATGTCATCTTTGGATACCTTGAGCAATACACCCCTCTTTATTGGAGCCACTTCCTCTTCATAGAATTCATTAGTTAGCATTTTATATAAGAGAAGTGATTAGATAAACTCTTCTAATGGCAAGGTGATTAATTTCTTCTTAAATGGTTGTCACCTTTTCCTTAATCCTTTAGTGAATACCTAAGTAAAATTTATACTAATTCACTGTTAGAAGAAGTATTACCAAGATCTTTAAGGGCATTAATAATGTAAATAAAAAAGCATATATATTAAAAATAAAGTCATTTTAAACATAAAATAACTCATATTGATGAACTAATAAACTATTTTTCTCTTTTTTACTTGTGTAATGTCTTTATATGTTACTTGAAGTATGTATCATCTTATAGAATGTTTCATATTTAGACACCCTATTTAATTCATTTATAATAAGAGCATAAACACAGAATATTCACTCCTTTTTTTATTTAATATAACAAACCTTTTGTCATTATTGCTCTAGTCATTTATATTCTTTAATACCTTACGAATGAGAGCATGACTAGCCAAAATAGGAGATTTATAGCATATGGACTTCGATCAATTACAAAAGTTAGAGTTTGTAAAGATTTGGAGGCAAAACACTCATCTTTGGTTGAACACGACACATACGAGTATGTCTTAGCCTGTACCCCTCCTTCGATGTAGGACTTAAAGTTTTAGGAAGAATAAAGTTTCTAACACAAATATGGCCTTGACTATGTCTATCTTTTTAAAGTTACAAACTATCCATAATCTTCACATAAGTGTATCCCAAACTATGTCTAAATTCAGAAATTTATAGGACGATCTATAATCTTAGACATGAGAGTGTCCCAGATCATGTTCAGTAACGTCAAATTATCTATAACCAACATAGCCTAG
>JAOTJB010000002.1:17798173-17809801 GCA_027123815.1 Erythroxylum minutifolium | reverse complement strand
ACGCCACCCTTGCGGGGCACGGATCCGGGTATCACTGTCGATATCGGGTTCGGGTTTTGCGGGAGTGGGGTGTTACAGCTACAATAATACTACTAGGAGGAAGATAGAGGTGGAATGATAAACTATAAGGAGTTGAACTTGTGCTTAGAAATCAATTGGATTGAGTAATTACTAATATAACACTTAGGATTGTGTGGTGCTTGCTTGGGTCTGGTGGAGTTAGTGTGGTACTAGGAGGAAGACAGACATGGAATAACAGACTGCAAGGACCTGAACATGTGTTTAGAAATCAATTGGAGTGAATAATTACTAATATAACATTTGGGATTGTGTGGTGCTTGCTTTGGTCTGGTGGAATTAGTGTGGTTCAGCATCATTGGTTGGCTGTTTGACTAGTTCAAGAGACTAACAGGACATATGTTGTGCAACCTAAGATAATGGTGGGATACTACTTGGTGGAGCTAGATGCAAGTAGGCAAGGGGAGCTGAACAATATTAGTGTTTTGTGCTAGTCACCTAGAAAACTTCTTGAGGATTAGGATACTGGTATGGGTGGCAGTTAAGCCTGGGAGTGGCCCAATATAGCCCGACTCAAAGTCAATTGGCCTAATTTAGTTTAGTCGGGCTTGGGGCCTGGCTTGGGAATTTTTAGCCAGAGCTTAGCCTAACATGAAGAGTGAAATTTTTAGAAAAATGATGTTGTTTCATGTAACATCTCAAACCACTCGTTCATAGATATTGCCCGCTTTGGGCCTTGGCCTAGCCAAACCCTCAAGGTTTTGTTCTTCCCACCCTTTGAGAAAATGCATTTTTGAGGGAGAGATTTCTATAGCCTTATAAGGCAGGCTTCGTTCCCCTCTCTAATTGATATGGGAATCTAACATTCCACTCCCCTTGGAGGCCCAACGTCCTCACTAGCCCACAGGCCTGGATCCACCTCCCTTGGAGGCCTAACATCCTTACTGGCACACAGGCCTAGATCCACCTCGCTTGGAGGCCCAACATCCTTACTGGCATATCAACCCAGGTACCGTTTATGATACCATTTGTAACAGCCCTGGACCACCTTGCTTATAGATATTGTCTGCTTTGGGCCTTGGCCCAGCCAATCTCTCACAGTTTTGCTCTTCTCACCTTTGGGAAAATGCGTCTTATAAAGGAGAGGTATCCATAGCCTTATAAGGCCTACTTCGTTCCCCTCTCTAATTGATATAGGAATCTAACATTCTACCCCCTTAGAGGCCCAACGTCCTCACTAGCTCACAGGCCTGGATCCACCCCTTTGAGGCCTAGCCTAGATCCACCCCCTTGGAGGCCCAGCTTCCTTATTGAAATACCGATCCGGTTACTAGCTTTGATACCATTTGTAACATCCTAGACCACCTGCTCACAGATATTGTTCGCTTTGGGCCTTGGCCCAGCTAAGCCTTCACGGTCTTACTATTCTGGCCCCTTAGGAAAACACATCTTTGAGGAAGAGGTTTCCATAGCCTTATAAGGCCTACTTCGTTCCCCTCTCCAATCGATATGGGAATCTAACATTTCAAGTAACATGATGTCATTTTTTATTTTTAATTAAAAAACTATCTCATTTATGAATTTTAGCAGTATGAAACTCTAGGTCATTTATCTTGAAAACTAAACTGCATAAGGCATGATCTCATCTTATGAATTTTAGTAATTTGGAACTTAAGGGATTTAATTCCAGAAATTAAGTTATATAAGGTATAATCTGGCCTTACAAATTTTAGTAATTTGGAACTTATGACCCAATTTCTCCTTTAAACCAATAAAATAGCTACATAAAAGCAAGAAAAAGAAATTTATAACTAACTAAAATAGATTTAATGAAAAATATGATGTTTGAGTTGTATCCCAAAAAGTGCGATTGTTTAACATTTTTATGCGCAACAAGGTGTTTTCTTCTCAATCTTTTACGTATTGGGGAAGTGCCAAAGCAAAGTCCGTCAAACTTGAGACCATTATATCTTCGTAAAAGAGTTTCAATAAATGTCCGTTCACCTTGAAGATCTTTTTGGTAGCTAAAGTCTTTATTTCCACTACACCATAAGAAAATACATTAGTTATAAGAAAAAGATCAATCTATCTAGAACGTAACTTACTAACATAAGCTTCAATCGAGAATTATTATAATAACACTTTCTTTCCCACCTCAAATTGCTTCCTTAAGATTATATTATCATAGAACAATTCAATTTTCTCTTTGTAAATTCTCAAATTTTTTTAATCTTCCAACTTAGTTTTTATAGTTCTTACAACTATAATTTTCTTGCCTTCCTAACTTTGTCCAAATCCATGTTACAATGTCGCATTGTCTAATAAACTGTATGTTTGATCTCCATAGGTGAATGACATGCTTTACTAAAAACCAATTGATAAGGAGACATTTCTATCAATTTTGTAGGTTGTATGATAAGCTTAAAGAACATCGTCTATACATAAGCTCCAATCCTTTATTCTTGGATTCACCATCTTTTTCAAATCAAAATTCATTTCTCTATTCAGTATTATACTTTATTCATTTGTGGAAGATGTGTGATGGCTACTAGATGGTGCACTTCATACTTTTTGAATAATGTCGTCACTTTTTTATTGAAAACCTGGCTTACTTGATCACTAATAATGGCTCGTGAAACTCCAAATGTATTTAAAATATTAGATTTTGTAAAACCTATAACAATTGTAGATTCATTATTCTTGGTGGCTTTTGTTACCACTGACTTTGAAACAAAATAAAATACTAAAAGTATGCAAGAAAAATCATGAGATAAAGGGAAAAGGTCCCATAAAATCAATGTCCTATACATCAAATATCTCAGCTATAAGAATGATGGTTTGAGGCATTTCATTTCTATTACACAACATACTTGTCTTTTGGCATATATCACAACTTTTACATATCACATAAGTATCTTTAAACAAAGGCTACTAAGCCAAATTGCTATTTAAAACCTTTTTAGTAGTTTGTTTAAGACCAAATTGACCTCCTTATGTATAATTATGACAAAATGCTAAGATAGAATGACATTTAATTTTTGGCACACAACGTCTAAAAACTTAACTAAAACAACTAGTTATTTTACCTCATTGTTTATCTTTTCCTTCCTAGACTTACTAATATAGTTAGGTAAGTTTCCAGTAACAAAATAGTTACAAGGTCTGCATACCAATAAATTGTACCTTTCATTTGGAATAATTGCTCATTAGAAAAAGTTTAAAAAATAGGTCAAATATCCTCATCCCCTACAACCTACTTAAGTAGCCTATCCTTAAACGTTGTGCTCCTTTTCAATCTCTTATTGCTAAAAAAAAGCTTGAAGTAACAAAATCCATCGTATTAGCCTTGGTTTTAACTCTTTATTTGTTAAAAGGTATTTCAATGTTACAAAGTTAGAATACACAATAACATTAGAGCCAAACAAATAAGATCTAAACCTATCTAAAGTAAAAACAATTTTAAAAAGCTCCTTCTCAGTTGTATAGTAGTTGCACTGTGCAACATCCAATATCTTTGAGGCATAAAATATGATATGACTTCCTTTCTCAATCCTTTGGCCTAAAAAAGTTCCCATTGCATAGTTTTTAGCATCACATAGGATCTCAAATGATAGATCCCAATTTGGTGTTCAAATAATAAGCACAATTGTTAGTCATGCTTTGAAATTTTTAAAAAATTCTTGACATTCCTTTCCAAATTCACATGGAACATCTTTTTACAGCAACTTTTACAATAACATAACAATCTTTTGAAAATCTTTAATAAACCTGCATTAAAATCGTGCATGTCTAAGAAAAAGATTTAACTTTCCTAACATTTGTAGGATAAGGTAAGTTCACAACTAAATCCACTTTTACTTTATCAACTTCTATACCCTTTCATGAAATCAAATCTCATAACCCAATGCCTTGATCAACCTTAAAATGAAAATTTTCATAATTCAACACCAAATTTGTTTCAACGAATCTTTTGAGAACTTTAGATAAATGATTTAAGAAATCATCAAATGAATCTCTATAAATAGTGAAATCATCCATGAATACTTCAATGAAATTTTTAATATACACACAAATATACTCATCATGCACCTTTAAAATGTACCCTGAGCATTTCAAAGACCAAAAAACATTTACCTAAAGGTATATGTCCCAAAAAGATATGTAAAGGAAGTATTTTCTTGAGTAATTGTTATTTGATAATACCATGAATAAAAAGATAAAAAGCAAACATATAATTTAGCACTAAGTCTTTCTAATATTTGATCTATAAAGGATAATAAGAACTGATCCTTTTTAGTAGCCAAGTCAAGCTCCCTAAAATTTATGCATATTTACCACCTCTTTTTCACCCTTATTGATGCCAACTCATCATTATGATTTCTTATAATTATCACCCCTCTTTTGTTTGGCATAACATGAACTAGGCTTAGCTACTCACCTTTTAAGATTAGATTGAATATATCTATATCCAAAAGCTTTAGAATTTCTTTCATTACCATATCTTTCATTGTTGGATTGAGTCTTCCTTACGATTCCTTAATTAGCTTAGCGTTTTCTTTTAAAAGAATCTTATACACGCAAATTACTGGACTTATACTTTTGATATCAACGAAAGTGTAGTCGATTATTGTTTTATACTCCTTTAAAAGTGCTAGTAGCCTTTCTTTTTACCATTTGGTCAACCTTTATAGATGATTGTAGGGAATGACTCTCCTTCACCCAAATAGACGTATTTTAAGTGATCTGGTAAGGCTTTCAATTCTATCTTTGAAGCTTATAAAACAAAAGGCAACAATTTCTTATGAGTTATAGTAATTTTGGCATTTAAATATTTTAACTTTATTAGCAATGCTGATAATGATTCTACAACTTTACAAGTTTTATCAACTTGTTTATTCACTTCCAATTTAGCATTAAACTATGGCTCATTGCCAACACTTTCTTCTTCAAAAAATCCTATATTATTGAATCCATAATATTCATATGATAAATAGAGTGAAAATTATTAGGGTATTTCATTACTTTGAAAATATCAAGTTTCACCATCTCTCCATCAAACTCAATGGAAAGAGTACCCTCATCTATATCAAATTTTGTTTTAGCCATCTTTATGAGCGAATTTTAAAACAATATTGAAGTTAAATGTTCGACATTATCTTCATCAGTTTTCAAGATGTAAAAGCCCACTAGAAATACCAAACCATTAACCTAAACTAAAACACACTTCATAACACCAATAAGACACCCATAAGAACGATAAGCTAGCTAAATAATCACATTATATATATATTTAAAAAATTTAGGTTCAAAGTGTGGTAAATTTAGTATGGCATAGAATTAATAGATGCACCTAAGTCTAGCAAGACACACTCAATTTTCTTATCACCAATGACATATGAAAGTGTAAATATACCTCAATCTTTTCATTTTTCTAGCAATTTCCTATTTATCTTGACTGATATGTTTTTCCTAAAATTATCCTCTCTTTATCCTTCAATTTTTTTATTTATGCATAATTTTTAAAAAAACTTTGCATATTTTGAAATGTATTTGATGGCTTCTAAAAATGGCATATTAATATCCACCTTTCTAAAGTTCTCAAATACATATCTCTCATATTCCTCTTCCTTTGATTTAGCTAACCTGTAAGGGAAAGGAGGTACAAGTGTGTTAGATTAAATATGTAAAGAAAAGTCATATTTTACCTTAGTTGAATATTTAGCTAGAAATTCATCTTTCTTCTCTCCTTTTTCATGCTTTTCTACCTATATTGGTAATGAAGAACCATATTGGATTTCCTTCCTACTTCAAGACGTTATTGTACTCATATTCTCTTAAGGATTCAACACGATTTATGAAGGTAATTTTTATAATGCTCCTGCTTCCAAATAACTAATAGAAGTGCCTAGTTGAGTGATCTAGTTTACTAAATTCTAAAGGCTTGTTCTTGTTTTCTATTAAAATTTTTAAGAACTAGTAGCAAGCACCTTATCAATTTCATCCAAAGACACACCTGAATTTGTGAGATTAAACATGTGTAGGTGCTTGGGTTGTATATTGAAAATTTAAGTTTGGTATCATTATTTCCATCTTTGATTTCCATAGTTAAAATTAGGGCTCTCCATCTCAATTTATAATGAATTTAAAATGTATTACATTTTCTTTATGTTTGACCAAAAAATATCCCCCTATTGTATTAGCTTCTTGAATGGAGTCTTATTGCAATGTAACACATATATTCGTATGATGCTTACAGAATGAGCATCGTCTTCACTCTTATACTGATTGCAATTTACCTACAACCATTTGATAGATGAGAGTAGTTAAATATGAAATTTTATCCTTAAGGTTAATAGTACTTACCTTATTCACGCGCTTAACAACTCCATCCATCTTTGTCCTAAATTGTTGAGAATTTCTTGCCTGATTGCTTCTAGTATTTTATTTACCAAAGGCCCTCCACTAGCTACATCAGCCATACTCCTATTCATTGGCAGTAGCCTTCAGAGAACTATCGAATTAAAAGTTACTCAAGAATCTGATGGTGTGAGCAACTAGAATATAATTCCTTAAACCTCTCTCAATATTCATACAATGTTTCTCTAGGGAATTGTCTTATCTCATATATCTCTTTTCTTATATTAACAGCTAGTGATACAGGAAAGAACTTCTTCAGGAACAATCTTTTCATTTCATTCCATGTTGTCACAGAGCCGGAGGGAAGACAATAAAGCTTAAATTTACCTTTTCTTTTAATGAGAAAGAAAAAGGCTCTGAGATTAATTTGCTCTTTTATTACTCCTTATGGCTTTATTCCAGAATAAATAACATGGAATTCTTTTTAGTGTTTATGGGGATCTTCACTTGCAAGACCGTGAAAGATAAAGAGTAAGTGAATCAAACTAGATTTCAATTTAAAATCTACCTTAATATCTAAAAATTTTATATATAATGGTTTCTGAGTCAAATTTAGTATAACTAACTCCCTCAACGTTATAGTGTTAGGATTTGCCATCGTCTTTTTAACTTCTTGGAAATTAGAATCTCCACCAATTTTTAAATCTATCTCAACTTTCACTTTTGAAGGTGAACAACTTTTTCCTTACTTAGTTTCTTTCCTTAAATGAGTGTTGTCTTCTCAATCTCTAGATTATATTACAATTCACTTGTTTGAGAAGAATAAATCATACATGATAAGATATTAGTAGTTAACTGTAAAATAAAGAAAAGAAACTAAGAAATTAAAATAACTTCCCTTTAATGGTGCCAAAATTTTAAATAGGTTATTGAAGCCTTAAAAAATCATCTATAATTTGTAGTAGTCGTGGAACTAAGTCAAATCCCAATAGAACTAAAAACTAGTTTTTTAATTTCAATTGATAAAATAAAATAAGGGTTTATGATTAATTATCAAGTTGTCTAAAATTAATAAGGAATCAAAATAAATCAACTGAGTATAAAAATGAGAAATTCAATTGTACTCAACTCTGATTTATTGGAAAGATCTCATCTAGCTATAACTTTGGTCATTGGTTTTAAAAGAATAAAATTTTGCTACTCAAACAGTTAGTCTGAAACTAATTAAGATAGCTATAATAAGTCTCAATATTGCTAAATTAATTTATTTAAATTTAACATTCAATCCAAAACTTACCATTAATTGATTGAGTATGTTAGCATTTCATATCAATTAAATGATAATAATAAACTTAATGTAAAAAGCAAAACCTTAAATTAAATAATTGAGATAGTTAACTATTTAGTTTAGTTCTCTTGTTTCTCATGATTTAAATATGAAAATATATAAATACCCTACATGCTACTTGTACCAATCATTCATGACAATTATGGATCACTGAACTCATAGATAGCCATATAATAATCAACACTGAATTAATTTTTCATATCAATCAATATTAACTACATATGAAATAAAAGAATAAGAAACAATAAATACTTGAATAAAATATAAGTTTAGAACAAAGCTCTCAAAGTTACAACTAATGTTTTAATTCCCATTGAATCAGAAAATTCATATTTAGCCACACATGGCTATAGTTCCACATAAATACATGAAAGAAGTAAAGAAAATAAAACCTCTTTTAATAATCCATAGATAATCTTTTAAATAATAAAAATCCATAAATAATATAATTGAGAATAAGTCTCCTAATTGAATTGAACTTCTTAAAGTAATCTGACCCTAGGCATGATCTCACCTTATCTACTTCAACAATCTATCATCTTTGGCTTTATCTTTCCAAAATGTGTGGTTTTGATAGATGATGCTCCAATGAGATGTTTGAAGCTAAATTTGGTCTAATCTCCTAAAACAAATATTAATTTTACTAATTAATTACTGTATTCAATTGAATAAGAGATTGGTTTAATTAATTACATAAGCACATCTTATCAATACCATCCCAAAATAATGCCAACGGTGCCATTTGATATGTGCTCAAAAATTTGCTAGAAAGATTATACAATTAGTGAGATCCTCTCTTATATCAATTGTTTTTCCCAAGATGGTACATAAGAAGAAATGAATTATATCTATAATTTTTTATGACATTTTAAAATTAATGAATGAATTGTCTATTCTAATAAATGATTATGACAATTTCATATATGATAATCACAATACAATGATAATAATAATTAAAAAGAGTATAATGTTGATATATACCAATTTAATCAAATAATCCTTAGCCTATATATGCACTACAAGCTCCATATGTTAATTTCATGAACAACTTCTTCAATAAGTGAAGATAAGCCTTTTGTACAACATCTTCTTTGTTAATGGTGAAGAAGAAACCCTCCATTTATTTTACTTTCCCAATAGTGAATAAAACCTTTTATAGTTGTTGTGTTAGCTCTCATCAATTGTTACACTAACATAATCATATATAACTCAAAACTTCTATTTCTTGCTCACACTAGTATACTATAGCTCACTATATGTTATACAATACATATGTATGCTCAAAAGCTCTGAATAGCCTTTAAAGGCTTTAAGGAACTCTTTAATATGTCAAAAGTTCTTCTTATAACTCATATGTGGTTTTATTTATATTCAAAACATGTTCATATAGTTAATACTCTCTCAAACTGGTTGTCGCAATGACTAGTTTCTAAATATGTTCGGTTAATTGAAACCAATCTTTGGTTAACCAAATCACATTCAGTTGGAAATATTAGCTAGGAAAATCCTAGTTGAATTCCTAACTTTAAAGTCTCTCATTCTGATGAAATTCTACCACTTTTAAAAATATGATTAAATACCTAATATAAAACCTTTGGCTAACTTAGGTTTATTTAACTGGGTATTTACTCCTAAAATAGAAAATAACTATTCTTTTTCTTTTGTGCCAAGGCTTCGGTTGATCGATATATCCTTATTGATTAATTGACTTCACAAAAAAGAGAGCAAATTTATAATATTATGCTAAGTCATTTAAACTTAGTTTTTCAATCTTAAAAGTTATTTAAAGAATAAAATATAATTTTTTAGTAGAAACTTGATTTATAATCATTGCAAAAGTTCTCCAAAAGTACTTTGATAACTAGGAGGAGTTTATTTAGAACCTTCCTTAATTCTCTTAATTATGAAAAGTATTTATTATGTCCTAAATGTATAATCATGTAATGATTAAACTCTTTAACTTCTGAAATGAGCAATTTAAGGATTACAAGTAATTTACATTGATTAACTTACAAGCGAGGAGTTTGATTCTTGTAACCATGACTTGATATTCATTTATATTGATTTGAAATTCAAGTACATTAATCATTTTGTTTATCATTTAATTACATTGTTCTTTAATTAAACTTGATATTTTTCTTATTATTTAATTATTTAAAAAATTAAACTATTAATATCACTAAAGATAAAAACATTAACAGCTAAATGCATTAATAACCTCAGGAGGAAATATTATTCACAGTCTAGCTAAGCATCAAAGTAACTTTGATTTCCATTTAATTAACCTCTTAACCTTGCCTTAAATAGTGATGAGAGCTTAGATATAATTAGGACTTATTGCTTTGATAAAGGACCTCTTGTCGCATATAGAAAACTAAGTCTTGCATCAACATATAATACTCATGACTTTTGAGCTTTGAAAGTTTTTGCTCTTTCAAGTATAAGCACAATTAGATGTTTGAAGAACATATACCGGTAAGGGAGTTTATCATTTCTTAACAATGCCAAAAAGTAAATCCCCCACTTGTTGATTCATAGTTCAATACAGTAAGTAAACGGTTCCTATTTTCAGGGAGAGAAATAGGATAGAGCTTTTGCCTTATAGCCGACTCTTTTAGGTGCGGTCAAGCTTTAAGGTTATGTTTTCTCTTCCTACTAATTAAAGTTTTCACACATTCTTCTTTATATGCATCATATTATTGGGAAGAAGATTATGTTGTGAAAAAGGCAATTGAAAACCACACCTTCTCTAATGATGATTATGTTGTTCTAACCACTCCATAGACAGTTCAGGCACAACATACAAATCATCTAGTCACTTCTGTGTTTATCTACCAATTTTCCTTGAATTACAAAAGGTGATTCCATTTCTGTACCATGAAATTGCCTACAAAGAGAATAGAAAAGTTAGGCCATTGTAATTCTCAACTCTCTTGTTCTATTGAGCCGATCCTTTTCAATTAAACATGGATTTTAGGATGTTATCATCTGAAATGTCCCATATAAAAGAACTTTCTTTAATGTTTAACGATCAACAATGAGACAAGTTACTAGATAGATAGATAGATAGATAAGATCATCAATTAGTAAGCCCGATGATTTGAATTGGCACTACAACAATTATAGGATTTTATGACATTTTCTTTTGTGAAGAAAATAAAATCGTCGCAAAAAATAAACCTATTACGACGATTCAAAGAATTCGTCATTAAAACAAACCATTTAGCGACAAAAACAAAAAGCGTCGCAAATTGGAAAACCTTTAATGGCTCATAGAAGAAACCGTCACAAAATGATACACAATGGGTGACGATGGTTTATATTCGTTGCTAAATATGCTTATGGCAATATTTTTTAAAAACGTCAACATAACTTGTTAAACATTTGGTGACGAATCTTGGAATTTGTCACCAAAGGGTCTATATTTGGCCACGAAATTCCAAAACGTGACAAAAAGGTCAATATTTGGTGACAAACTATTTATTCAGTTTCAAAAGGTTAAACATTCAGTGATGAGTTTTTCTAATTGTCACTAAAGCATTCAGCAACAAGTTCTAAAAATCGTCACTAAATGATACACATTCAGTGATGATTTCTAGAAATTGTCATTAAATGTCATACATTTAATGAAGATATACACATTCAGTGACGATTTTTGGAAATTGTCGCTAAATGTATACATTCAGTGATGATTTCTGGAAATCGTCACTAAATGTATGACATTTTCCAAAATTATTAAACTAACGTTTTTATAATTTATCATAGCTAAGATATGTTTTGAATGTTTACAACTTTTATTAAAAAAACTCACAACATAATTTCAATTGATAAACAGTAGTATTAATTAATCATTAGTATTTACTAACATTGCAAAAATTAGTTATAAAAATTTTAAATAATTTTAT
>JAOTJB010000002.1:17785645-17798073 GCA_027123815.1 Erythroxylum minutifolium | reverse complement strand
AATAAATTGTTTGTGTTGTTTGAAATGTTAAGAAGATAATTGCCTTATGTTGTTGATGTTTTACTTATGTTAATTTACCATGACTAGAAACATATTTTTTCATGTGTCACTTAATGATGACATCGATCCAAATCATGATCATGATGATTGCATGTAAATAAATTGTTTATGTTGCTTAAAATGTCTCCAAGTTGTAACTGCCTTATATTGTTGATGTTTTAGTTATGTTAATTTACCATGACTACAAGCATATTTTTAATGTTTCACAACATGTTAATTTTATTTTTCAATTACAATTATACGTTATGTTCATAATTCGTTTTACATGGGTTCATTATAATGAGCCCTGGTAGAAACAAAGGAAAGCGGGTGGTAACGACGGATGAAGTTTCTCCCACAGAACAACCAAAAGAAAGTCAACAATAACCTTTACCAACATTGTCTGGTAGTCATGAGGGATCTTCATGTATGTTATTAATAACCAAACATATTTACATTTATGTTGAAATTGCTCATTATATGTTTAGTATGTTTTTCTCATTATTTTTTTTCAGGTTCCAATAACGACATCAGAAAAAGAGGTAAAGGTAAGACAAAAGGTGCTGAGTTGCAACGGATGAATGTTGCAATGAATACGAAGTTGTCAGTGATAATTGACCCCACGTAACAACGTCCAGTGGATAAGATCCAAGTTGCAAAATTGGCCAATGAGTTGGGCGTTGTTGTCAAGAATGAGTTGTCTTGCCTTCAGCATGTAAGGCAGTTGAAGGAAGACAACTTGCTCCAAAATGCTTTGGACAAAGTTTCGGTAATATTTCAATTAATTTCATTATATGTATTGCGATTTTACTTAACAAAAATAATAACTTAACTTCTACGTATTTTTCACAGATAAAGCTCAATATCATTAATATCGATATGCCTGAGGTTTCAAGTAGTGTTAGTTCACTATTGAAATAAAGGGTTAAGGATCATCGGTACCAACTTCAAAAATATTACCAGTCTTTCCTTTCCGATGAAGAGGCAAGGAGACATGTTCCAAAACAAGTGACTGAAGAAAATTGAAATGAATGTGTGATTATTGGGCTTCAGCGAAGGTTCAGGTTTGTTTTTTTTTCTCTTCATATTTCCTTCCAGTAATTATGTTTATACATCTCATGACTACTTCTCTTAATTTAGGAAAAGTGCGAGAAAGCCAAGGCTAACAGAACAAAAATGAAGACTTCTCATAATACCAGCTCTAGATCATTTGTCGTCATCCAATAAGAATTTCTAAGTGTAAGGTTTTCAATTTATTATTCTATTTTTTAATACAATAAACTCTAATTGGTTATAATTTTTTAAATTCATATTATAGAGCCAAACACAACTCCAAGGGTAAAAGTGTTATAGTATCACACTGTACAAACACACACACTACAAGGAAAAGCAAGGCTGGACGTCTGAAGAGGCACAAAGTAATTATGTAAGTATAAATAAATTAATGTTACAATTTATTTTCTATGTAATAGTAAGTAATAATTTTTTGGTTAACTCGATTTTTTACTTTAAATTGTAGGACAAGATGTAGGGATTGTTGTAGATGTCACTGGTTGAGAGGAATCAACCCAATATTGATGACATTTGCAACAATGTCCTTAGTACATGATCGGACTATATCAAAAGTCTTGAGTATGGCCCTAGGCCTGGTGGTGTCTCATCGTCATGACCATCATATGTCACAGTGCTTCAAGAAGAGAACTAGACACTGAACACTAAATTACAATGTACAGAAGACAAGATAAATCGTAATGCAAAAGAAGTTAACAAGGTTAAAAAGATGGTAAAACAATTACTAGGCTCAGCATATGTTAGTAGTAGTGAAGATGATGAGGAGTCTTAGTTTATGTATGATTTGTAATTTTTTTAAAAAAATACATTCCATTTTTAATGTTTATTTTATTTCAATTTATTATTATTTTTAAAATGTCGTTAACATTAATTATAAAATAAATTATTTTAATATTTCAAACTATCTTCAAAATTGTAATAAATTAAAAGAAATTCATTTTTAACAATTATAATAATATTTAAATTCAAAATTAAAAATTGTCACTAAATAATATTAACTACTAAAACAAATTAGTCACAAAAAGTCATTAACTACAACCACATATTAGTAGTTAAAAGTATTTTGCTACAAAAACAAAATCGTCACAAAAGACTATTAGCTACCAAAATCAAAATCGTCACAAAATATTTTTACATATGTTTGCAGAAACGTTTTTAAAAACATTTCCCTACAACAAATAATTAGTAGTTAAAACTATTCTGTTACCAAAATAAAATCGTCACTAAAAATAATTACTTAAGAATATAGTTTAGTAGGGAAAAAATTTTAGTTACAAAATAGAAACATTGCACAAAACTATATACGATGTTTATTATTCTCGTTAATTATACTTTTTACCGACGAACTATTTGTGTCAAAAAAAACGTTTTGGCAATGACTTTGAAACAATGTCGCGGATGCTGTTTTACTACTAAGATTTAGTGACGATTTGGGCAATGATATTTTTTCGTCGCCAATACTAATTTTAGATGATTGGTTATTGTTTAGTAACGTTTATTTTCATCGCTAAATGTTCTGTTTGTTGTGGTGTGGAAAACAAAATCAAATGACTCGTGAAAGGGCTTCACAAATCAGAATACGTTTATTCTATGATATGAAACCCTAGCCAAATTACTCCGAAGCCCAATAAGTGTTGAAAAAACCAGTGTTCCAATTGTTTTATGTTATTTGACGTTCAAAGGAACATTTCGACTAAAATAAAAAGCTAGGCATCCTACTGATATCACATACGTACATCAAAAGGCATTAATGCACGCTGAGGGATGTGTTTTAGCAGACATTAACTACATATTCCCACAAACTTTGGGGGCCCTACAACCTTTACCGGTATATTTGATAAACAAACATATGTTGGCATATAACAATGGTCTATAGCTTTGATTGTATATCAGAAATAGAATTTGAGTGGTGGCGGCAAGTTTTGGTTTAATGGCAGCAGATAAGCTTCCAAGCATCCACTATGTATTCAGAAGGTTTTCAACCGTTTTTGGTCTTAACGACCATGCACCCACACTGAGCCTTGCGGTCAAAGACAATTGGAACAACATTATATCTTCGAAGACAAGTGCCCTTAAAACAAGCTTCTATGTTAGGATCGAGACGGATAGGAAGAGAGAGAGACAAGTTATGTCCCACTGACAAATATTCCAACCTCATTCTTAAATTTCAACTTCAAGTTACATGGCAGGTTCATTATTTTCTTATTGAAAACATCAGATATCAGTGTAGCAAGTTGTTTGTCCTTTGATTCTTTTCTCTTCTTTTGGTTTAAAGAAATTAGGTAGTATTTTTCATCAACTTCCATATTTCTATAAACAAGGTTCAGATGAAATCAAGTTTGCCCCTATATCGGGATTAATCGTTTTGCATGTTTAATTTGAAACAGGAGCTAGAAACTTCTGACAGTTTTGTAATAGATGTGGCTTTAGTTTCTTCGTCTACTTCAAAGTTTGCCTCGATTGGTTTAATCCGATAACATGGGAAAGTACCTCTCTTACATGCAGTTTCCAGGAATTTTGGTTCGACAGCCTTCAAATAGGACGAAACTATATATATCCCGACCGGCTTGGGGAGTAAATTTAAGAGAAAGAAGGGGGAAAAAAAAACTAAACCATCAATCTGAAGTTATCAATTAAATTTAACATACTAGAGTAAAAATCCTTATACATAAACATATTCTGTATAAATTGATCATGAAATGCAAACCAGTTGTATGGTGTCGTAAAACTTTTTAAGTGCGCAAATAGTACATCAAATTATCATTCTGCTCTCAAAGGAGTCTCACCTATCTTCTCGTGGTTACTAGCTAGATATCTGTACACTGCATATGGCTGATATTGTTATAGAGTTCGATTGATGCATGCGTACTATATAGTCAGATATAATTGGTATTTATATAATTTTCGGTCCAAAGAAAGTAATGTTACTTCATAGAGTATACGAAGTTTTGAGAAAGAAGGGGCAGGGTACAATATGTGATACGTGAAAGAAAACCAGCAGTAACTTGGAGAATTAATTTGAATAATATCTTTTAATTAAATTAAAATTGTGTAATTGTGTTTGTGTTGGATTAGTTGTTATTCTATGACTTATTTGAATTCTAAGTGACAATTATCAAGATCATAAGTATATTGCCTTTTTAATTTTTATTTATCAAATTTGATTGATTTTTATGTATTAAACGGACAATGAAATTCAAAATGGCTATTGTTATCCCTTAATCAATATGACCATATTGTTTGTTTATTTTCACTTATCAAAGTTGATTGATTTTCATGGGTTAAATGGACAATGAAATTCAAAATGGCTATTCTTATCTCTTAATCAAAGACCACAAAGATACATGTATCACAATTCCTAGAAGAACAAAAACTCAATAATAAAATATTCTTAAATTACGTATGTATGCTATAGAGTAAAATTTCGAAAGAAAAAAAAAAGAAAAGCTCCTAGTTTCTGATAACACACACACTCTTTTAATAATACTTAAAATAAGTTTCTACATTTAAAATTGATTAGTTCAATCTTAGTTACGAATAATTTACTACTTAGATTTAAATTATTAAGTTAATGAGTTTAATAATAAATTAGAAATAAACTTCTAATTTAATTTAATTTGATTAATTCAAACAATATATAAAATTACAAATATGTTTATAATTAAATTGAAATTATTAGTGAAATAATAATTAGAAATAAGTTTTTAATTAATAATTTAATTTGATTGGTTCTATAATAATTAGAAATGAGTTTCTAATTAAAAATGATATAATTATAATTTATTATGATTAGTTTAATAACAATTGAAATTTTAATTTTGAGTATAATTATAATTTCTATGAGCATTAGTTAATTAATATGTTAGTTAAATAATTTATTTTATAATTTCTAGGTTTTGTAAAGGCGCTTCTAATTCCTGAAAATGTGTTTTTAGAAAAATGCCAATTATGAAAAGATCACCTAGACTTTTGCATACGGCAACATATATGAGACAAGTCATTATTATGTTTGTGTAGTTACTCCAAATACAATACCTATTTGGAGGTTGTTTGGCTTTTGTAAAGGCTGAAGTAATGTATATGACTTTACTCTTAGCAGTTCCATAACTAAAAAGTGAACTATTAAGCATCCTATGGAACTTAAGTTGGCCTAATTTATAAACATATAAATGGCTAGTGATAATGTTTATGAGAGAAATTTGTAGAAAAGAATTGATTAGGACTTTGTATCCAATTAGCCTTCTGATCAAAATAATCAAAATGATGGCGTATCGAGCTTCAAAAGCTTTATCACATGAATTAGTTGACTTTATTTTGTGTAGAGTTGGTTATTATATATTAAACTAAGTTGTACCAAACTCTATGTCTATTTATTCATATCAAGTTTGATATTTTCAATTTATTATAACACACATTATACGAACGTTTACTTGACAATTCTTCTTGAGGACGATAATTGGTGTTTAATCATCATATAAATGATGATTGAGAATATACGTGCTCTTTTGATTTTATAGATAATGGAAAATTAATTGTTTTCTAAATATATATGTATAACATGACATTGATGTGCATATATACTATTTCTTTCTTTATGTAGAAACTTTATGTTTTAATTATGGCTACAACATAAAGATTACTGTTGTTGAACTCAAAAAGGGTGAAAAATTAAATGACAACAATTATGAAATCTAAAACATGAAAATTGAATATATTTAAGGAGCAAAAGGCTTTTGAAGTATTAAACATAACATTAGATATTCTTAAGGAAGACAATATGGCCCAATAAGAAAAGGATCACGATCCTTATGAAATATGGCAGAAAAAGAACTTATTGCTCATATTCTGTTATTGAGTAGAATAGATACTGATATCATGCATGAGTACTATTAAGGTCATACGGTCCGCTTTAGTTACACATTTTGGAGATACCTCAACAACCAAAGCGAGGTCACTTATTATCAAATTTGACATATATAAAAAAAGTTTAACTCACACAATGTAAATAACATTTAAGCCACATGTCAAATATGATAAGCGAATTATGTTACATTGTTTATGAATTATCATATAAGAAGTAAGTGTAATTGTTAATCTATTCGATACCTCAGAGTTAGGAGCATAAGAAGATGCATATAACTTACAATGGGAGCATCAGGATAATAGAAATGCTATGAGGCATCTTATATTCGAAGAAGAATGTCTTGAAGCCTCCAAAATATCTCTAAGATACAAGCAGTTAGTTCTAACTCATATGGAACTATGAATCGATAAATGTAAGCATTGTAGTGGGCCCAAATGGAGAAAGGGTAAAAGAAATACCCGTTATACTTAAGACTTTAAAAAGATAAAGTGAAACCAACATGGAAAAGGAAAATGTCCTTTTAAAAAGCAAAACATGAAAAGAGTCAACTGCTTTAATTATAGCAATAAGAGTCACTTTGTTAACGATTGTAATGAGCCAAACAGGTATAATGTAATTATATAGACATTTATTATTTAAGTGTCTCTTATTTTATCCTACTAACTAGATCACATCCTCTATGGACTGTAAACTCAGAGGCAATAACCATATAGCGAAGGATAGAGATGCCTTCATGGAATTTTGAAAAATCTTATATGGAACATGATGGATTTGTGTAGGAGACAACTTAAGGGCTACTGTACAAAGGATTGGAACTTATAAATTAGATATTCGTGGTGGTGGATCCCTAATCTTACATAAAGTGGTATATTCTTTAATGATTAAATGGAATCTTATCTCTATGTTAGTTTTAATTACTCTTTTAATGTGAAGTTCCATAGTGGTGGTATGGATTTATATCTTAGGACACATTTATTATAGTCATAGATTTATATTGGATGGTTTTTCTATATATTATTTATTCAAATAATAACATATGTTATTCCTTTTCTTGACATCTCATAATTTTAATAACAATAATGCAATTTTATGATATGCTAGACTATATCATATTAGTAAAAATTGAACAAATTGATTAGTTAAAGAGGGCCTCTTAAGTTATTTATGTCAAGTAGATTTACCTATTTTTGAATTTTATTTAGCTAAAAAATGTCAAGAAAGCCATTTAGAAAGAGTAAAAGAGCTTCCTATCAATTGCATTAATTCATTCAAACAACTATGGTCTAATGAATATAAGGGCATAACTTGGGGCTGTATATTTCATCACTTTTATAGATGACTATACTTGATATAGTCATGTCTATTTGATTTCTCACAAACTAGAAGCATTAAATTGTTTCATAAAGTATGTAAATTTAGTATAGAATCAATTAGATAATAAAATAAAAGCATTAAGAATTGATTAAGGATAAAAATAATTGTCTAATAAGTTCAAGATGTTGTATGATGAAAAAGGAATAAAAAGATAGTTAACTATTCCTCAAACCCTTCAATAAAATGACATTGTTGAAAGACATAATAAAACACAATTGGAAATGATTAGGTGCATGATTGCACATGAAAATTTACAAACATTAATGTACTTAATCGAGCACCCACAAAATAAGTTACAAACACTCCATAAAAGTTATAGATAATGAGAAAACATGACATGGAACATCTAAAACCATAGGGGTATGCTACCTGCATTCCTGATCTCTCTCAGAAATAGGGGAAACTAGGCCTAAGAGTGAAGAAAAGTATCTTTATTAGATATTCTGAAAACTCAAGATAATATGTGTTCATAGGTGAACAAGTTAACAAAGGTGAACAAGTTAACAAAGGTGTAACTAAATTTGAACCACGAGATGTCACATTTTTTTAAAAATGACTTTCTAAAGTAGGGTGAAATAGGAAAAGACCTATTTCGATATGAAACTCTTAATTAGAATGATTCCATTAAGGGGAATCATAAAGAGGGACTTTATCCATGTAAGAGTGGCCTAGAAATTAAAGAATTAACTTAAGGACAATTAATATTACAACCCCAATAAAATTTTACCTATCATATCTGATCCGAGTGAGAGTAATCAAGATGTTAATGAATTTATTTCTCATGTACCATTTTTACATCTACGTAATCATGGTAGGATTCCTTGACATCATTTTGAAATAAAAGGAGAAATTCCTATGATCATCCTATAAGAAGATGATGAGGTAGAGAATGTACATGAAGCACTTAATAGTCATACTAAATAAGAATGGATGAAATCAATAAAAGAGGAAATGAATTCTTTAAGCTAAAGAGGAAATGAATTCTTTAAGCTTGAATCAAGTATGAGACTTGGTTAGTCTTTCTAAAAGGTATAAAGCTATTAGAAATAGATGAGTTCTCAAACTAAAACGAAGTGATGATGAGAGCATTAAAAGATACAAAGCATACCTTGTGGTGAAAGGATATACATAATAAAAGGGGATCGATTATGATGAGACATATTCACCTGTTGTGAGATTTTTTTTTTCAATTTATCTAATCTTGGTTATAGTAGCTGTTTTCGATCCTAAATTACATCAAATGAATGCAAAAAATACTTTTTAAATGGATAATTAGAAGAATAAATCTATATTAAACAATATGTAGATTTTACTAATACAGGTCAAAAACACAAAATGTTTCAGTTATTAAAATTAATTTATGGTTTGAAGTAGTCCTCGAGGTAATGGTACATTTAATCATTTTATATGATTATCATATGCTTGACAAATACCACTGTGTGTGTATTAAAAGATTTGAAAAAAAAGTGAGATTTTATCTTTATATATGGATGACATTTTGATTACTTGTAATCATTATAAGTTTGTCAAGCAAATTAAAGATTGATTGTCATATGAATCTGAAATAAAAGATATTGCTGAAGTTGCATATATTCTTAGAATTAAGCTTTAAAGTGTTCATTTAAAGAATTATTACTACTTTATCAAGTGACTTATATTCAAAATATTTAAAAACAATTTCATATGCAAGATTTCAAACCAATATATAATCTTAATATTAAAGACAGAGGTCTCAGCAAGAAGTTTTGTCCATATATGCCATAAGAAAGGGGGAAAATGAAGAAAATTTAAAATTTTAGTACATTTGGAAGTCTTATGTATACCACAATGTGTACATGACTAGATATTTCTTACATTGTTAGGATGGTGAGTAGATATCAGTCAAATCTAAGACAAGCACATTGGAAAGCAATAAAGAGAATGCTATGAAATCTAAAAGGTATTGTTAATTATGCACTATATATTATCAAAGAAATGACTTATACAAATGTGTGTGTGTGTGTGTGTGTATATATATAGAGAGAGGAGATCTAGCTGAGAGAGAATCTATATATGAATTTGTTTTCTTTCTTAATAATGGTGTTATATCATGAAAGGTAAGAAACAAAATCATGTTTTACCTTATCCATAATGAAAGTTGAATTTATAGGATTTTTAGCAGCCCTATAAGAAGATGTATGGCTTAAATGATTCTTAGTTAGTTTGAGAGTCACATAAAGCGAGACTAATCCAGTAACGATTAACTGTGACTATCAAATGACAATCGCTTATACCGAAGACCCTAAATTTCATTATAAAACCAAATATCTAGTTATTTAATAGAATTATGTGAAAGATACATAATTGCACAAGGAGAAGTGAATATGAATTATATATCTACATGAGATATATTGGCAGTTCCAATAACAAAATCAATTTCTTGAGAGACATATACTAGGCATATGAAGTCAAAAGATTGCGTTGATATTCAAATACAACAACAACAATAATAATCTGGTGAAAGTCTTGTTGATACATGGGTCAGGAAATACAGTGTTACCCTTAACTAGTAGAAAGACTATTTTTAATAGAGACACGTGAAAAAAAGACAAAAAGAAAAACATATATACATGTTAAAATAATAAAATAAAAAATAGACATAAAAGATAATAACAATAATAAAATAAATACACATAAATAAAAATATAAAAAGTATAAAATAAATATAAAACAAGGTAAAGAGTAAAAATAAAAGATAAAATAATTAAATAAATACACAACCAAGAAAGAAGATAAGTTAATAAATAAATCAAATAAGTCAGTACAAGAAAATATTTAGGCTAAATAAAGAAATGATTAGATTAATTAACTAAGAGGAAAGTACCACGTATTGAATGGTTAGGCTAAATTCAAGGCATAATATTCAAAAAAAAATGTTTAAAGACTTATGAGAATAAGAAGGACATTTCTATGTGAGATTCTTTATTCGAATCTTATTACGCCAAAGTTTTCTATTAAGGGTCATATTCTTGATAAGTTCTAGCAAAGCCTTATCGTTCTTAATCACCTTTCATCAATTTTTCTTAAGCTTTCCTTTTTTCCTCTTACAGTTTCTAAGTACAATTTTGTCACATTTACTCACTGGAGAATTAGGTTGTCTCCTCTTAAAAGATCTGAACCATCTAAACCTTCTCTTTCTTAATTTTAATTAATATTAGTCACCTTTAATTTCAATGTATTGTCATGCATAAATACAAATATGAGTTGATATTATTTATTAAGTAATAAGTGTTACTTAATAATTGATTATGAAATTTGTATATTTTATGACATATTTTTGTATGAATAAAAAAGTATGTTAGATAGATAAAAGATCGTCTTCTCATATAGGCAATCACCTTTAGTATTCGTGATAACTAGAGAAGAGACATGTTCTAAGTTTATTAAATAGGTGATAATTAAGAGCAAAAGTAAGAAACTTAAACTGTGAACATTAATTTAAATGATAAGATAAAAGAAAATTAGTTTGGAGTGATTATATGGTCATAATGTTTAGCTTAAGTTGCTAGACGAGACTTGGAAAATATGAATTTAAGATCAAAAAAGTGAACTTAAGCTAAACATTAAGCATGTTTGAACCAACATCTGTACAATATTGCATTTATGAAAGACATACACTCTAAATTAATAGGAGTTAACATTGTGTAACATGACTCTTACCATGCAAACAGAAACAACCATAAAAAGGGATTAATGTAAATCATAAAATCTCAACTTACATTTTGTGAAGTCTTAGAGGTTAAGTGAACTTCTTAATATATCTTTAGAACTCTTTTGTAATTCTTAAGAATTAAATTTAAAGTTTGCTATCTTAGAATTTTACCAGAATATTATGTTTGACATGATCTTATGGGAAAATTTTAAGAAAACAAATTAAATTCAATCAAGAGATTTAGAATAGAGGAAGGTCATTTTGATTGGTAACTTGTATAAGAAAATTTATGTATTCAAAGGTAGCCATCGATTCTTAGTAAGATAATTGAATACATTTATGATTCCACGCAATCAATAAAATTAAAGGATATTTAAATACAAGATATGAATTTGGATATAGCATGCAAATCTACTCAAGGATCGATTCATTAATTGAGATGTTATATATTTCTAATAGGTATATGACCACGAGCTATTATTGTATGCTGGTCATACAACTTGTTGGACAAGTATGAGAATATGCAGAAATCTTATAAACTAAATTTATTATGTATGAGTGAGAGATGATATTGAACACACCTGAAGATTTGAGTTGTGACCTTTTGATCATTGATAGTTAATAATCTTAACACCATCCATAACTATGGGATAATGATCACTTAAACAATTAGATGATTATAATATGAAAAGAACACAAATAAAAATAGAGATAATTGCGAAAAGAAACAAGTTTCTTATAGGTGTCCTTTAACTAATAGAATATAATCAAAATTTTTAAAGTAATTTGATTGATTAATAATATATGATTTGAAAGATTATGTATTTATTTACATATTTAAACTTCTTACAATGGACGTGAAACAAAAGTAAATTACGTTATTTGTTCTTTTTGTTTGGTTACTAATGACAAAATTTGCATTATTTACACTCTTTTAGTAACGTAATCATGCAATTGCAATGGTTTTTCTTAATAAAGTTGTATTAATATAGAGATCTTAGGGATCATTTCAGGTAATAAACCGTATATTAACCTCTATAATTAAAAACATAACACATGGACTAGATTATGACTTAGTTTGGGGAAGCGATGGCGGTTAATAACTTACTGAAATCAACTTGCTGAAATGATAAGTACTTATTTTTGGGATTGTTGTTTTAGTAACTGCTGAAACGTGAAAATAGGTGTTTGGCAAGTACAGTTGCAGTTGCTGAAAAGAGATAAAATGACTAAAAAACTCATTGATATAATAAACTATTAATTGTTGTATAAATAATTAAAAAATATATTATAAATCTTATAAATTTAAAATTATAAATAATAAAATATTAAATTAAAATAAGAAAAATATAAATCAAATAAATTTAGTAAATAAAACATTTAATAAAA
>JAOTJB010000002.1:17703819-17725516 GCA_027123815.1 Erythroxylum minutifolium | reverse complement strand
TCTAAGTTTTGAAGTTAGAAAAGATGTCATTAACGGTAACCTGCACCCCCATGATAAGATTGCAACTCCCTAGTAGAATTACCAAGGCTTCTATTACAAAGGAGACCCTAATATGCTTAATATGAACCCTTTATATCTTTGATGGAAACTTAATACAAGACCATCTCCTACAATAATATAGATCCCAATAATGTTCTCCAATTGATTTTAATTCCTTCTATCTATAACCTCATCCAAGAAGTTATGAGTACTCTCGTGGTCTATTAGCACACATGTGAGTTTTCATATGTGGTAACCTATCACCTACATCAACTTATAATCTTTTTCATTTATCCTGCCTATCATTGCCTAAAAGGAAATATTAGGATGCCCTAGTTCTTCCGTAATTTCCCCACTTGGCTCATCTAACTTATCCCCCTTTCCTCTTCTCCCTTGATCATATATAATTAAAGTTATTTTCTCATACATTTATGGTCCAGGAAGTGTCACTCGTTGCATAAGAAGCATAATCCCTTGGCCCTCTAATAATCAACTTCTTTGTTATGGAGCCAGACTTCAGGTTGGGCTACCTCTTGTTGTGGCTCCTTGGGGTCCTACAATGGGTAAGATACCTTCATCGAGCTTGGTTTTGAGGCCCAAAGCCACTGGGAGTCCTCCTTTAGCGCTTGGGTTACTACTCGATCTAAACTGGTAGCCGGTTTGGAAGTTTCCCTTCATAGGTAATGACGCAGAATGGACCACTAATACCATTAGTGAGTAAGGCTATTAAAGAGTGTGAGGTTCTAGGAGTTTGATGGTGACCTTCAGCTCTGGCTTTATACCCCTTAAGAAGAATCTGATTAAGTATTCCTTTGATAATGTGAGTTTGTTTAAGTATCTGTCAAACCTAACGAAGTAATCTTGCACTAAATGCTCTTACCTAAGTTCCTTGAAATAACCCACTAGATCTTCAAAAATCTCCTCAATTCTTTGTTTGATCACATCAGTCAACTCCTCCTAATTTGTTAGTTCTTTCTAGGTCCGTTTCTTTGTGATAATTTGATACCATTCATATGACTCCCCTTCTAAGTACATCATTATGATCCCATCTATCTTCTTATTCGGGATATGGTCCAACCCAAAAATTTGTTTGCACTTATATAGCTAACTCTTCACTCCACTCCCTTCAAAAGTTGAAAAGTCAATCTTGCTAAATCTCATTAGGGTATGTACATTTCCTTCCCAGGTGAGATTCCTCTAGGCAATGCTATTAGCTCCATCCCAGGTGAGCCTTACTTCGTTGCTCCACCCATTGTTTACATTGGCTAATTAAACATTGTTTTCAACTCTTA
The DNA here is from genome assembly GCA_027123815.1 of Erythroxylum minutifolium. Lineage (NCBI taxonomy): Eukaryota > Viridiplantae > Streptophyta > Magnoliopsida > Malpighiales > Erythroxylaceae > Erythroxylum > Erythroxylum minutifolium. The sequence goes on along the minus strand of JAOTJB010000002.1, from coordinate 17,724,185 downwards.
AAGCTCTTTTTCTTTTTTCTCTGTTTTGCCTTGATTTTTTACTAATAGTTTCTCATTTTAGTCTTAGTTCTTAAGTGGGGTTTTCAAATTCTTCTTAATCATTTGAAGTTCCATAACCCATGTTCCTTTTTCCATAGTTATGCTTCGAGAGTCGTTTGATCTAATACCAAGTTATTATGTAAAAAAATGACAATGTGTGTATTAATATAGGGAAGGTCGTTACAAAAGAAGAGAGAATAAGAGGAGAAGAAAGGAAGGATAATTTCATTACTGAATTCTAAATTGCTTTGCGGGTTGTTACATGATATATACCTATAGGCCTTTCATCGACTGCCATATAAAACATCGTCGGAATGATTAGAAAGAGATGAAACTACATCATTTAGGAAAAAATTTTAGTGTTACACTTAGACAACTTCATTTTTGCTCATTATGGGTTGGTAGTTTCTACCTTCCGCATAGCTTCATTTCTCATAACAGCATGCATTTTGCCTCCAAAGTATTTCGGGTTCCCATACACTAATATCTATAGTTCAATCCAATGAAAAGGAGCAATAACTAACATCATACCTACATAACCACAACTTTATGATTGAATCGAGTCCTCAACTCCTCTTTCTCCACTACTTCTTGACTTTCCACTGTTTGAAATTACTTCAATTGATTCATAGCCCAACAAATTGAAAAATAGCCTCACTCCCTCAAGAAGTGGAGTTGATACTATGAACAAAATTAGAATCAACACTAAATTCCATTGAGAAGCTGCTTTATCTTCAATGCACAAAAGATTTTCTTTTTTATTTATGATTTTCAGTAATGAAAACAAAATGAATACTTAAGTTTTGCTTATATACAAACAAGTTCTAACTTATTTATAAAAATTCCACCAACCACGATGACTGACTCTCCTACCTCACATACACAACGAGCATAGGAAAAATAAACTACAAAATATTTAACGTTTCAATCTGCAACTCCAAGTTAAACCATGATTGTGCCTTACGAACATTCACACTTTAAAAAGAACCTTACAAATAAGGAAAAAGTGATACCAATAACACCGATAATTGCAAAAGATAATTGAGAGAAAAAGGTACAAAAATTTGTAGATTAAAAAAAAAGGATAAGAAGATAATTAAGCGGTTTTAATAAATGAAACAATATTGGTAAATGTCTTTTCTTGAACCAATTAGCTAGATGCTTGATTTACATGGTACCTCAGGCCAGTGCAGGTATCCGACTTCATCTTTGATAGCCATTGACATTTAAGCAATTGGTCTTATTTCTAATACCAAGCCCAAATTACCATTTGAAAGCCCACTCTTAAACCCAAAATGAACTGATTTTCGTCTATCTCTTACAAAGTTTCGAAATATCAAACCAAAGCTTTAAACTTTAGCTTTTTCAGAGTAGTCCCTCTTCCCATCTTCTACTCAAAGAGCTCCTAAAGCACGTCAAAGTATGTTCATTTCCTTAACATTTCATTTTGTTTCCACCGTTCAAATTATGGGTTCTTCTCTTTTCTCCTTTTGTAATCTCCTATTGAAACTTAATATTATTTTACTAGTTTAACTCTTTGGGTTTTACGAGTTTTATGGTTATGCCATTGTTTTATCTTTAATAAAAAAAGAGGTCGCTTCTTCCTTTTTAAAGTTTCTTGTTTAACTTCTGCTTTTCATTTTCTCTTAGCACTTCATGCTGATGCTTGTGCTCTCTTGTATTCAGCGTTTTAAGCTTTTCAAGAGCAGTGAATTATGATTCTATTTATTCATCCATTGCGATAGTTATGCTATTCTTGAACTCAGTAGTTGGTTGATTGAAGAACTTACTGTTCTGAATATGATTTTTCTTATTTTTTACTAAATCATTCTTCATGTTTGCAAGAATACTCCCAAAGCAAAATTTGCATTTGATTTGGAATTTGGAACAGCAAATTGTAGGCTAAGCACTTGAATACTGCAAACTAGAATAGGAATGGGACTTCATTACTCTTAATCGTCAAAGGAAAGTTCCTTTCTTGCCTGTTCAGATGGTTACTAATCTACTCTGTTCCTAGGTACTAAACCAACTGTTTGACCTTCGTTGTAGATTCAATGTTGTATGCACTTACTACTCCAAAAATTAGCATTTCTCGGCCAAGAACTTTTGGTTTTCATCGAAGGAACTATGCTTCAAAGAGGTTTTGCCTGCATGCATCGTTGCCTGACACTGGGAATGGAGTTAAAGTGGAGTATACTCCTTGGCTAATTGTTGGATTGGGAAACCCTGGAAATAAGTACTATGGCACTAGGCACAATGTAACTGAATGCACATATCAATATATGGGCTTTAATACTTTTCATCCTAGATTGATGATTTTGGAATATTATCTTCACCAGGTTGGATTTGAAATGATTGATAAAATTTCTCAGAGAGAAGGAGTTGTGTTGAACACAATACAGTCAAAGGCTCTTATTGGAATAGGTTGTTAAGTTGTTAAGTTGAACGACATTTACTGATTCTTGACTAATTCTTTTGTTCCTCTTTATATTTATTTATTTATCTATTGTTTCCTCTCTTCCTTCTAAGTTTTTCCATCTGTATTGAGCTGGTTGTTTATTCAAAATTTTCGTCCAATCAGTACAGGTTGCATTGGAGAGGTGCCAATTCTCTTGGCAAAACCTCAAGCATATATGAATTTCAGTGGTGAATCGGTTAGTTCCATGTCTTCTCTTATAAAGGGGCTTTACATTTTGTAATGGAAATTTTATAGTTTGCCATGATGACAATCATAAATCACATAGTCCAAATAATTCGGAAACTAAATCTTTGTTTAGTGGGATGAAAGGAAGAGGGAGAGGGTAGGGAATTATATTGAGCTCTATTACTACTTCTCAGAATATTCCCTGCCATCAATTTGTCCCTCTCTCTAGTCTACATGGTTAAACCCATGGAATGATTTGTCACTGATGTGTATTACAATGCTTCATCAAATATAGAATTTGATAGCTGATGGTGTTCATCTCTTTGATTTATGGAATATTTTATCATGGATTTAAGTTCCTGAAAGTGAGCGGTTGATATTTTCTAAACTTGTGAAGCAAGATTGATGTCTATATAGTGCATTGTAGAGCATCTATTTTTTTTAGTATCGGAGCTTGAATGGATAAAAATTGATAAATTGTAGGTCTGTCTTTACCTTGGACCATGCTATATCTGCTGTATGCAATGTATTTAGAGTCCTTACATTCTTGTTAATGCCACCTGTGAAGCAGTAGCCAGTTGATTAATAGACCCGTTTCTAAGTGAGCATGGATTTTCATGTCGTTTATTAATATATATGATTTCATCTGTTGTAATCATCAATATGATTTTGCAACTTGAGGCCCCTATCCTGGATTTTTATCTTTTATGGTTGTACTGTTGGTTCTCTAACCTTATCTCGCTTCAACAATTTCATCCTAAGCTTTATTGTTTTCATAATACCGTGAAGGTTGGACCTCTTGCTGCATATTATCAAGTGCCTCTCCGTCACATTTTATTGGTATTTTCCTTTGTGTCCTCGTGCATTTTGTTAGTTAATTGCTTTTATATGTTGTTCTAGTATTTGACTATGTACTCTTCACCTGACCTGAAGGTTTATGATGACATGAACTTACCAAATGGTATATTGAGACTTCAACAAAAAGGTGGACATGCCCATCATAACGGGTACGCCTGCCTCTCTGCCTGAATGCTTTACCTTAGATATCTTACTAGTTCAAGATCCTGTGGTATAAACATGGTTATCTAACAACTTTTTTCTACTTGAGTTAGCTTCTGCCACTCAAGTGATGTTTCTGTCTCTCTCTATCTCCCTCCCTCAGATTTGAAGCTTCAAAAGTTTCATTCTGGTTTTCATTTCTGATTTGAAAATATTTCTGTGTTCTTTTGTTTACATCATGAATTTTCATATGAACATTTGGGTAAGAGGAACCAGTTATTTGATTTGTTGTACTTGTGCAAGAATTTTAACTCTTCTCTTTCAAAAATTATAGCAAGAAGTCAAGTAGATATGATCACAGTGATATGGCCGCACATCGTAAATTCACATACAAAGGAGAAATTTGATGTTGATGCACAAAGAAGAAGGATTATGGTAGAGAGCATAACAAAATAAAGAAACGAGGAATTTTAGTATATAACTTATAAATATGTTTTTTAGGTGACAAGAAAATAAAAATAGTTCCAATCGGGTAATGTCATATATAAGTTAACTGCTGGCTAATTAAAATGGGCCTCAGTTTAATGTTAAATAGGACAAGAAACATTAATGCAATTAAGTATCATGATTCTAAGAATTTTGTTCTTTAGGTTGTTTATGCTTCTAGTCAGTCATAATTGCATTAAATCTTTCTTGTCTCCACCACCAATACTCCACAAGGACTTTTAGGTGTGTATTCTATTAAATTACAAGTTCTTTATGATGAATTGAAGAATGTTGCCCATTTGATCTACGCGTATCCGTTTAACTGGAAGAGCCTGCATTGTGATGCTTCCAAAGAGCATCTGTTGGTTTGTTGCAATTGTGGAAATCATAACTCAGAGAGATCTAGATTTTTATTTTGCATCTCTTTGTGCAGGGTGAAGAGTGTGATTGATCATTTAGATGGTTGCCGTGGATTTCCTCGGTTGTGTATAGGTAGGTCATTAATACCTGTCTTATTTTTGACGTAAAACATTGTTATTCAACATCAGCAAGTGTTATCCATATTGGAAATTTAGAATTTTGGATATATTTCCATCCTTGCAGGGATTGGGGATCCTCCTGGCACTATGGACATGAAAGCTTTTCTCTTGCAGAAGTTTAGTTCCACAGAGAGACAGCAAGTATGTTGCTTCTTTTATTATATCGCCTAGTACTTACTCTCATGTTTTAAACTTGATTTTACTGTAGTTGTAAGCTGCATTCTAGTCAAGCTGTCGTCACTTAATCATGCCTGAGATAAAGCAACTTTCGTGGCATTGCTTCAACTTTCTTACCGTGAATTGCTATTTAACAGATTGATGCAGCATTGGAACAAGGGATTGATGCTGTGAGGAACTTGGTCCGTCATGGGTTTAACCGTAATATTACAAGATTCAATCTAGGGCAGAAATACAAGTATCATAAAGTTTGAAGCTGGCAAAAAAGATGACAGGCCATTAAAGTTTGTGCAAACCCATAATTGAAATTTGTGATAACTCGAGCTTTCTGAATCACAAGACTGCCGCAATTCCCTCTTAGTCATCTCAGGTTCATATGTATCTCCTCTTTCTTTTTCCTCAACTATTGAAATTTCCCTTTAAGGTCCAATGTAAATGCAGAAGTGAGGTTGATTGAATTGTGAAATCCACCTTTGAAGATTTGTACTAAGAAGATAAAACACAGAAACGGCTGTTTGAGCATTGACTGGCTGATATATTTTAAGGGCATTTTCCTTTGATAAAACGGAGACGAAAACGTGAAGACACGAAATGGCCGTCCTGGAAAGAACAGGATATAGGACTAAAAAGTTGACCCTTCCAATGATACTATTTAGATCCCACAAAATCCTGCTCACTCACTCCAAATCGCGTCCAACCAAAACCATCGATCACCTCCACTAGAATCCAGTGTCATTCAACCTTTCAATCGCGTCTACTAAAGGGGCCCCACTTGAACAATAACGTTGAAGTTTTTATAAGACAAGGGAGACAAAAGTGCATTCCCAGTTCTTTTAGACCGTTGCAAAATCAAATTCTTTAAGCGATCACCCAGAGAGCAGCCCAACCCCCAATGAAGAAAACTACAAAAGCAATTAAAGAACTTATCAAGCCAACCCATCTCCCAAAACCATCAACAATGGCCGAAAATCCTTCTCTCCACTCCCTTGATCCTGTCTCTCTAATCTTAGCTCAGAATTCATCGAATTCTCACCAGCCACTTGCCCTCACACTCATGACGGAGAGCTACATCATGGAGAAAGGACCAAGATACAAAGCATATGCAGAGTTGAGAGAATCTAAGCTGAGAATGAAGAGCTTAAGGCTACAAGAAGAAGAGGAGTGTAAAATCATCAAACAAACCCCACCAAAGAAACAGGTCAAGTTTCAAGAAAACTTGACCAATTCAAGGAAAGGGTCTTCTTTTTTGGCCCAGTCAGTGCCCGATTTCTCTGCCACGTTGAGAAAAGAGAACAGAAAACCGCCACTAGAGTTGACACCCCCATCAAAGAACTCGTCAAAGGTTAAAGGAATTCTGTCGAACTCAAGAGGGAGCAAGTCGGCTAATGCAGGAGAGAAAAAGAATGTCAATAGGGGACTCATAGCGAGAAAAAGCTATGCAACCATTCAAGAACTGAAGGGATTGTGTACTTCTGCATCCAATGCCATTAATGGCGAAGACAGGAGAGGAAGAGGGGGGAAAACTGTTTTGGGGTACAGACAATTCTAACGTAGTTGTCGAACACTCCCACAGTTCATGTGAGATGGCTCTTTTCAAAGCTTTGGTTTATTAATTTGATTGCTTTTTGATATTTTATTTGTTTTAAAATCACCAACATCGCTGGTGTACTATTGTCTAGTAATCATTTTTTGTTGCTACAAAGAACAATTTCACTTGAATGAGTTGACAGAAACGCTGTTGAGGTCCTTGTTGCTGTTCTTTTATTGATGGATGTAAAGTTCCGGGTGTAATCATGTTTCACATATGATTATAATACACAGGAGAGATAAGAATGGTTTTTGGGAACTTGAGATGTCAATTTCCAACAACATTGTTTCAAATTCGGATCTGTTGTTGGATGTGGCGTTTTTTATTTTTCTTATGCCTGAGAAAGCTCGGGACTTTTATCAGAACCAAACTACCACTCATTATTGGTTTAGCCAGGACGCAGCAATCAGGATTTAGACCCTTTGTTTTTACGTGTGGTTCTGTTTGTTGTCAGCTGACTTTCATTAATTGTGATCAATTGATCCTGAGATTGGTTTGTGATCCATCTTTTTATATTCGCATTGATACAAGAGATGTTCTGCATTTACTAGCATTCATTGTGGAATTAATTTATCAGCATTCGGTGGCAAATGCAACCATAAAAGGCGGTTGAAAAAAAACACATTCTTCTTCCACCAGCGTAAACCCAGGGAATGTGACAGCAACTTAGCGTAGGAATGTAGACTGTAGGAACGTTTTTGCAGAACGTTTTAGGCAGCGCTGAGTAGTTAGTGGAATTGCCCATATTACTTGAGAAAACCTAGAAATCTTACAAAACTAGTGATCTCTTTTCTTATCTCCATAAGGGAAGTTGAAATTCATGATGGTTAATTGTAATGGTTAGAAATTTATAAGGGTTAGTGATAAAACAACTAATTCATTTGAATATTACTATTTCATCTCATGTGGCGTTAAATTTAATATAATGCTATGCGGCATTAAAGGTACAATTGTAATCTTATTTTGCCAAATTCTGAATGACCAATGCAATTATTTTGTACTTCTTACTTTATAAGTACCAATCTTGGCATAGAAATATGTATTTAGCAATCAACTTAATGCAATCTTATGTCACATATAAACTATATAAGAAAACTTAATATTAGGTGTCAAAAAAATAGGGACTCTTTCTCCTTGCTTTTTCATAGATATACCAACAAAAGGTATGTAACTCTACAAACTAGACATTTAAAGATGACAATGGTTCAAGTCCAGTCAAGATCAAATTTTTTGATTCAAGTTTCCAGTTTTGGACTAAATTTTGGATTTCAGGCTAAATTTCAAGCTTTGAGCTAAATTCGAGTTTGGATTAGGTTTTAAATTTAAAATTCCATTAAATCAAATTTTTTTTGTTGGTTTTGTTTGTCAAGCCTAACCGCATTAGAGAACAAGTTTAGGTTCAAAATAAACTCATTATAACAGTGCTAATCTAGCTACCATGACAAACAAATTAAGGCTGCATCTCTTTCGTAGGTTCGATATGCGATGCTGTAATCAGAAACATGTGAAAGTTTCATGATCCATTCCATATCTCTTATGTGATAAGAGCATCAAGTATTTGCTTTTTGGTCTCAAAATTCTATTACAAATTTTTCTCCTTTTCTATCCTAATAACGTATGTGACTGGTTTTTTCCAGATGAAGTATCTATTAAATGTTTACTGCAAAATTATGATTTTGTTTTGATAGTTTCTTAATTGTTAATGGAGTGAAGGCGTTGATAATTCACTCAACGGGAAGCTTCTGATCCAAATACTGAGGGAAAAGTAACGACGATCGATCACAACGGCAATTCCAAGGTTGAGGGAGATGTGGATCTGTCCTTGGAAAACATACCACCAGTCCCACCAAGAATTCCCAACTATTTTGTCTAGTTATCCATGAAAGCACGTTCAAGTTTCAGATCATCATATACAACATCTACATCATCCTACCGCTTTTCCAGGTTATCATCACCCTTCAGTTGGAAAACAAACAAAAAAATGATCAAATCACTCGAGGCTTACAGAAACACAGGTTAAGTTGCTTACATGATAATCAAAAAGAGATTACGATGTGCAAGATCTATAGACATTTCAACAGGTTCCCAAGCAGCATTCCCAAAGATCTATCACTATTTCCTCAACCAATATTTCAAGTATGTCCCAATCAACTACACTGCCAGTTTCAAATGCTTCAATTCCAAAGTCAGTCCATTTCCCGAATGAGTGACTCATCTCCCACTCTATTATTTCATCTGGGATCATCCCTGCCAAACTTGTCCATCTTTTAACCTCCTCCTCAACCTCTTGAATCAGCATGTCAGCATTCTTGCAGAATTTGACTCTTTTCCATGTTCTAAACCCAGAATTGCTGTACCGACCATATTTTGAATCTAACCACTCTATTAAACAGTCGAAAAGGAACCTTCTAACAATGTTATCATCTTTGCTCTCACTGAAACCAAGAAGATGAGTGAATTTTGTACACTGGACACCATGGACTGATTCAAGTTTATCAAGTAGGACAGGTCCTATAAGAAAACTTCTCATTCTATCAGAATTTTGGAGAGCCGCATTCCCAAACAAAAGTTCAGCTTTCAGGATAACCTCCTTCGCATGGGTGAGCTTGTCATCTGTTAGTCCACCACCTGCAAGATTGATGCTCTGCAATATCCTAGATATGTAGCTAAGAAGGTTGGTCACTATCTTGCCCCCTGTCATCCCTTCGTTCATCAATGTTACTGAATCCAGAATATCAGTATCTATTTCTTCAGGAGGTGGCTGATTGTAAGAGTAATCCATACCGTCAAGGGGCAGCAGTCGTCCTAAATTAAATTTTAAACATCAAAGGAGCATATTAATCACCTTCCTTTTTTTTTTTTTGTAATTTCAACATTTCAAAAACAAGAGGAAACGATAAAATTAGCATGAAATGGATCAACTTTTTCACCTGAATTGTCATCCAGACTGCTAGATAAGCAACCATCATTGAAGAAGGAAGCTTCAAGAACAGATGCAGGGCTCAGATGTTCACCTTGATGTGTTAATCTAATCGAAGGCCCTTCGCTCATTTTTTCACTCTGAGGAGAGCAACAACAGAAACCAGACTTGTGTAAGGCATATTGCAGAAGCCCACATAAAGTTCCGAAGTAGAATGTGAAAAGTTGGGGCCAACATAAAGATAAGTTCAGACTAGACTTCAGCAGGAATGGCAATTCCTCTTACAGAAAGAAAGAAAGAAAATCCATCCATGGTAATATCGGTGCCAACATTATCTCTTTTCACTCATTAGTCATTGCCATTCACGTTAGTCATGTGGAAGCTTGTGTGGTGAACAAAGTTGAAGTGCTTAATTTGTGATTCTTCAAAAGTTATAATGATCAGCATTATAAATGAGCGAACCATTAGGGAAAACTTTAAGACCTTAATCATCATGGGGAAGTACCAATTGTCAAAGCAACAACTTAATGCCAAAATCCACAATCAGTTCACCATCATTACATTCTACTTAATCTAAAGTTTCAGGCCGGTCTTGGCCAATTCAGCAATGTAATTAGTCCTATTATGGAGGAAGTTAAAATCCACCATTCACAAGAGACGCAAACTAAAACAGTTCAGACGGACGTAGGTTTCTTAAAATCATTGTAAATAAAGTGATTTTGTAGGAATATATTTTAGCGATCCACAAAACAAGAAAATTGCAGAAAAATCCCAAAGGCATTAAGAGATAGTGCAGTCATAGTGTCAGTGAACGGTGAATCAAACCTGGGACACCCAATTATCAGGAAGGATAGGATTTTCTGCATTCAATGCAGATATTAGTTCTTGGAGAATCATAGCAATGGATCTCTTGGGAATACTGCCACCAGAAGCATATTCATCATCTTCTTGAGATATCAATTCCTTTAACTTTTGTTCCAAAAGCAAGCCTAAAGCATCTCCTCTTAAAGGACAATGCGTCTGGAAATATGCCTTGTTACTAGTTTCCTCCAAAGCAACTACTTTTTGTTGTGAAGGATTCACATCTATTTGGTCAACCCTCCCTTTATTATCTGAGGAAATACTAGTCTTCTGCTTCAATGGGGAATTAAATGTGAAAGAGATAACAGTATTGTCCTTGTTTCCACCAGCTCTATTACATTCTGATCTGCTGTTGGAGTACCTTTGGTCTTTTGAGGGAGTATTAAGCATCATATCTTTGTCGCGCACAACACCAGACTTGTTTCCATTTCCCACAGATGTTGAATTGGTAAATCCTGTGCTTCCAACTTGGATATTTGCACTTACAGTTCTCCTCTTGCGCACTGGGCTCCTTATCTGTGAAAAGGAATCATCTCTCCTGTTACAAAATTTTCTATCTCCATCAATTGTGGAATCATCCACTCTGGTGGACATCCTCTGCCTGCTGCTACCACTTAAATTTCTGTTCAGAGCAACAAAATTTTTGGCCCCACTAATAGTGTTAGCAGCTGCAGAAGCTCTTCGGCTTTGGACATTATTTAATCTGACTCTTGCTGGAGTTCTGTCGCTCCCAACTGCCATTTCATGTTGCTTAAGTGCTAAAGAAGATGGGTCGTCCCTTTGAGGCCTGCATTGCTGGCTTCTTGACTGCCGCTGCACTTGGTCCACTTGAAAAACAGACTTCCCATCAGCAGCTGGTTCATCTTGAGGTCGGATGCCATCTTGCTTTTCAGCAGCCGTACATAGTTGGTCCCCATTCTTTTGCTGAACTACATCTCTTTCCTCCTCAAGGGAGCTAACATGTTGCCTTGGCTTCATCCCATTCAACCCCTGAGTAGAGATACTAACCAAATTTGACGCAGAGGGTAGGAAAATGAGCTGCTGCTCATCCAAATTTGCTCTAGAATCTATTAAATTAAGCACGTTACTGCAGTTTTGGCAAGAATTCTGCCCCAACAAAGACTCACTGGCACTTATGTCATGGCTTATGCTCTGTGGTAGTTGTTCCATGACATCTGATGAAATAGTTCTTGTTCCTTCAGTCATAATCCCCTGCTCAGAAGCAAACTTAGCAGGATTCGAATAAGTAAGAGCACTCTTTGCTCTGTTGGTGGCTTGCAGTCCTGGCTCCAGAATTCTTGTTGCAGCATCAATCAATCTAGATGCCCTAGACACGTTCCTGGAAGAGGATATCCTAGGACTCTTCACTGGCGAAGCAAGCTTGGAAGGATGATGCTTTCTTGACCTCGACAAAACACTCTTAATTTGCAATGCCTCAGCTCCAAATCTAGTCACTGCTCTTCTTTCAATTTGCTCTGTCTTCTGAAGCTTTTGAGGTCTAGATTCAACTTTAGCACTTCCCTTGTCCATTTTCAAGCCGCCCCTATCAGACCCACCAAAGCAGCTAGCAACATCCTCTTGTCTAACACCAGAAGTAACAGAATTTAAAGCTTTCTTGTGTTTATCTCGATTAACCGCGGGCAAGGATTCAAGACCCATAAGCCTAGCAACCAGGCAAGGAGCATGCATTTCATGCTTCTGCTCTGCAATACCGCGATGTCCGTTTTTCTTTAAATTGGGAAAACCTCCACTGTTCTCATCAGCAATCTACAATATGAGCAGAGCACACAAGAAAAATGAACGAACAGTCAAACTAGCAAACATTATCCTTGCCCCAAACATGAAGGGAAAAGCAAGGACTTAAAGTTCATAGAAGCAAGGCATACCAAATGAAGCTTGGCCTTGGGCATTTTCTCATCCCCTCCGAACCTCTTTGACCCTTGCTTTGAGCGAGCTAAGGAAACAAAATACAATAAACTAAGAAGAAATGAGACAAGAAAAGATCCACTTTACAGTCCTAGATCAAGTTTGTGCCTCCATGACCAATGCATTAAAGACAAAATACAAAAAATCTACCAACCAATGCGAATCTTATTGGAAAAAAAGAGAGAGAGAGAGAGAGAGAGAGAAGGCAAGACTAACCTGGAGGAAGCAATTTCTTAGAGAAGAGCATTCTCTTAGCAAATCGTCGGTTCCAATCAAAGAGCTGGAAGAAAATGCCAACACAACCTCCAGGCCTCTGAGCCCTTTTCTCCGTTATCGCCAAGCATGAAGTAGACTTCCCCGCCGTTTCATTCATTTCCCCAAAATATAAGAACTGAAAACTACCCTCCCAAGCACACACCAACCAAAATATCCTTTCTCAAAACCGAATACTGCAAACATCATGAAGACCCCCCATCTCCAAAGAATCCCATAAATCTCATCTGACGAGACCCATCTAGTTCTCCAAAACAAAGCTCGAAATGGATAGGCACAATGTAGGTAACCAAAGCTCCAAAGATACAGCCCTTCCTCCGGCCAAAGAAGAAGGGAAATCCGTACAATGGTGGAAATGAAAGCCGGGCGCAAGAAAAGGACGTGACGAAGGAGTAAAACGACGATCTAGAACGCTGCAAAAAGGGAACGTCATGCAGGGAAGTGGAAACAATAAAACTTTTTGTTGGTTATTATCAGCATTTGTACTCATCTACATGACTTGACGCGCCTAGCAAGTGATTCTCTCGCTATGAGAACTTAAACAGAGAATCGTATGATGTGACGGCATGGTTTCTGTTTGCGATCATCAACATAGCCCAAGAAAAATGAAGCGTCTTGCATTTTAGCAGAACTTTCTCTAATAACAGAGAAACAGACTGCAGGTACGCGATGGAGTGGGTGGAGGTAGGGAGGTGTTGAGGTGCGTAGGATAAGCAAGCAACCAAGTAACACTAACACGCACGCGCTGTTTGGTTGAATGTACAAATTAGTCGGTAGGAAGGATCAAAGAGTCAAGATACAGTGTTTTCTTGAGTTTACCCTCGTACTTATCCACAGTTGTAATGTTGTATGCTATTACTTATGTTACAGGTGTTTGACAGCCATACAATTCTATAGGAACAATTCAAATTACATCCCATGTACAATACCAGTAGTTTCTATTTTTGGATTTTGGAATTTACGTTAACAGTTAAAATGAAGAGTTGATGTCTTCTTCGTAAATGCTTGTAAAGCATAACGCTCGCTAAACCAAACTCAACTTTTATACATGAGAATAAGAGAAGAATCTATGATTATATTTTCCGAAAAAAAAGAGAGAATCTATGATTATAATCTCATCATTGCCAATAACATGAGGCCTGGTCTGGACTTATAAACATTTTGTACGTCACTTTTCAATGGAACGTACGGCTGAAGCACCGCATGGTTTCATTCATGTCCCCAATCATGTTTTGAATTCACTCCAGTAGAATATTATAAATTCATTTCAACGATAAAATTAATTTCCAATATTTATACTATACATTATTAAGACTTCTATTGAGTTGTCAATTGACACCATGTTAAGAGATTATAATATAAGCTGGTATTTTCCCAATTCTTTTCTGGAGGGACACATAAATGCATATTGGGCTTTCAATTTCACTGGGCTTCGGGCCTAAATAAATGGTTTTTAAGATGAGCTCTTATAAAATTAATAACATATTTATCATATTATGTTTTAAGTATTGAAATTTCAAGGCTAGTAACTACAAAGTAGGCGCTTATAATTACACATTATTAAGTTAAATATTTCTTTTACCTTAACATTATGTTAAAATAACGTGTGAATGGCACCAAATGTATAGATTAAAATAATTTTTTGTTTTTTAGATCAATTAAATAATTTTAATTGGTGTAATGCAAAGTATTTAATCATTATTCTATTCTAAATGTTTTTTTATTATTTGTTGCCTCTAAAATTATTTTTTGACTTACGAAATTAATTTATGAATCAACATTCTACTTCATTTAAATATATGCTTAGCTAAGAATAATTATATATTATTATTTCAAAATTACATAAGGATGTCGTTATAAATTTCATATTTTATTAATTTATGAAACAAATATTAAATATCAAAATATTTGTACTTTATTTAAACTATCTCCTTAGTTAAGAGTTATTTATCATTTTAAAGTTACATAAGTATGATTAAAAGTTTTGTATTTATATTTTTTGTCATTCGTTAAATTGTTAAAATTTGAAAAGATGTTTGTATGTTTTTATTTTTGTTAATAAATGTGGAGGTTTTAAAAATATAAAAATAATCCAAACTAATTTTATTCAAAAATAAAAATATTACATAAATAAGTTGATTTATAAATTTAAATTGATTTATACTTTTATACAGTTTAATTTGATAAATAAATAAATAAAACCATTCTATAAATAAGTTAATTTATAATTTTATATAAACCATCTCAAACTGCCTGTGATTTACTCTAAACACAAAGATTCTAAGTGAAAAGCACTTTATTCGTTTACGATATTTGTGTTGCATTCCAGTGAGAAGTAAAACGCTCTGGCGTGAAAAGGTTAAAGGGGGAAGAAAGAGTCGAGTCCACGTCTGTCTGCTTCCTTCCGCTGTCGCGACTCGCGACATAGCCTTGCCGCTGCTTACCACCACCAGGACAGCATTTGCATTTTAATATTGAACACTGTAATCAACGGACAGCTACGCGCTGCTTCTTCTCTGGTACCATACACGCGCCACTCCAAACCATCCTTTGACTATCGATCTCCGAAAAAGGATAATCTTCTTCCCTTTCACGGTTTTTGTGCAATAAAGCAAGCAAGGCAAATGTTGTCTCCACTGACAAGATCACATTACTTAATACGGTACAGCAGGACGCTGGGATTGTATGGTAATATTAATTTCATCAAGTATTTATTGATCTTGTAAGGTAATAATTAGGTCGAACAATTTGACGAGCATCCCTCAAACTCATACTTGCGCTTATATGGTTTCTCAGATATCCCATCTTACTCTTAATTTCATGTTCTATTAAATTATATTTATGTAAATGTACAAAATATTGTCTTAAGAGATGTAAGTCCAGGTGGTAATTTTCTGACAGAATTGAGATTTGAGACCTAGCTATCACATGCAAAAATTACCGTGTTTACTGTTTGCAAAATAATTATCTTTCGTTTTTCTTTTCTGTAACATACTCATTTTCTCATCTTCATTTTTTTGTTTGTGATAAATTAGAGGTTTTTCAGACACGCTAAATAGAACTACAAATCTCTTATGTTTAAATTTATTTTCATTATGCTATTAGTATCATTTTATTTGTCAATTCTTTATTGATTTCTCACTATCTCTTATTATATACATTAGTTTAGGCCCTGCGGTCAATCTATTAGTTATGGTTTAGTGATAAAATAATTTAAAGGCATTTTTTATCTTGTACATATTTAGATATTATCATCACCCAGTCCGAAATCCCGCAATGAAGCGAGGTTTGGGGAGGTCTGGTAGTACGCAGCCTTATTCCTACATAGTAGAGAGATTGTTTCTAATAGACCCACATGCATATGAGACAATAGACGAATGATGCAGGTTACAGAAATAAAAACAAGGTGTAGGTCAAAAGATTAAAAAAAATACAAATGTGCCAAAAAGATTTTAGGAGATAAATAGAAAAATAAAAATGTGCTAAAATAATTAGATACATAATAAATAAATAAATAAATAACTAGGATAAAGTAAGAATACATAAGTAAAATAGAATAATATTACTTACAAAAAAGCTACCAAAATTTATTTAAGAAGATGCAAGTTTAAAAGATAAAATTAGTAAGAAAAAACTAGGAAGAGAAATACCTGATATGCTGCAAAATTTTGCTTATACCTGATATGTTGCAAAGCTTTTTGATCACTTCTTGAGGTGTGCGTGTTATCTTTGCGCAGGGATCCTTCTAATTTGCTTTGTAGCATTCTAATTTTATTGAGTGTCTCCCAAAGGAACACCCAGTAATAGTTGTATCCTAATATCTAAAGGCAGATTTTCTACTTTAAGCTAAAAATCAAATAGTATGTCAAGAAGAAAACAGACCCACGTATACCTTAGCTCAACCCATAGTGACAACATCAAGGGGAATCTTTTGAGATCGTGAATAATGAGATAAAATTATACTAAATAGTTGCTCTAGATAAATAGATACACAGGTAGAAGGCAAGCAAAAAGAGAAGGCCCGTAAAAAACAGTAGAAAAGCTGAAAGTCGGACCCAGTGGGGATCCACCATATCAAAGACCTACGATTTTGTTTGGTGTCACAGATAAGGAATAGCATATAAGGCAAAAAGATTCACTGCAAAAGCAACTTAAAAAAAGAAGCATTTAATATACACATGTGATAGAGACAGGTATATATACTAATACATAGTACACAGAGATAGAGGAATAGGCATAGGCCAGTATTAGAGATAGGTAAGGTAAAGGATCTATGTGCTCAGGCTCGTTGCCGACTTCTTGAGTGTTCCACTTCCACGCGCTGCTCCTGCTCCACCTTTTTCCTCCTCTGCCACCGGCTTTGGACATGCTATGCAATAATAGAAACGAAAAACAGATATAAACAAAATTTATCCTACTTTCCAAACTGAACTGCGAGTAATGGAGGTCGAATCTAGAAGCATCCATCGGAAGAATCGACCGGTGACGTTCCTTGGTGTGCTGCTGAGATGCCGTCGACTCCAGAGATATCAGCACCTACAACGCACCAACGCTACCTTGGATTGTCACATAACATCTTACCAGAGGTGAGAGAAGAAGAAGAAAACTGGCTTGGAATTGACCCAAGAAGCAAAGACTCCATCTTTTTTTGGCTTCTCGAAATCAATAACATTTACTAAATGAACGAAGAGAAGCAATAATGACATAGATTGGTATTGTGCCTTTTGTGGGGCAAAATACAGGGCTTGTGGATCCTGAGGGTGTTTAATGTGATAAAGTTCATCTAATAATTATATATTGCAAATGAAATTATAATAACATTATAATTATAATATTCATATTGCATTTATATATTATCCTTAAATTGTTCCTATTTATTATTCTATTAATACTAAGCATTAATAGAACGTAAAAAGGCTAGCACACTGTAACAGCCCTAGACCACCCGCTCACAGATATTGTCCGCTTTGAGCCTTGGCCCAGCCAAGCCCGCATGGTTTTGCTCTTCTAGCACACTCGCTCAGGAAGATGCATCTTAGAGGGAGAGGTCTCCATGCTCTTATAAGGAGGACTTCGTTCCCCTCTTTAACAGATATAGGAATCTCACATTCCACCCCCTTAGAGGCCTAGCGTCCTTGCTGGCATACAGGCCCGAATCCACTCCCCTTGAAGGCCCAGCGTCCTTGCTAGCTCACTCATAGATATTGTCCGCTTTGGGCCTTGGTCTAGCCAAGCCCTCATGGTTTTGCCCTTCTCATACACTCGCTCGAGAAGACATGTCTAAAGGGAGAGGTCTCTATACCCTTATAAGGCGTATTTCGTTCCCCTCTCCAACTGATATGGGAATCTCACATTCCACCTCCTTTGGAGGCCCAGCGTTCTTGCTGGCATATCGATTCGGGTACTGGCTCTGATACCATTTGTAATATCCCTGGATCACCCACTTACAGATATTGTCCGCTTTGGGTCTTGTCCCAACCAAGCTCTTCCTGCACACTTGCTCGGGAAAACTTGTCTTTGAGGGAGAGGTTTCTATAGCCTTATAAGGCCTACTTCGTTCTCCTCTCTAATCGATATGGGAATCTCAACATTCCAATCCTTTTGGAGGCCCAGCGTCCTTGCTGGCCCACAGGACTGGATCCACCCCTCTTGGAGGCCCAGCGTTCTTACTGGCATATCGATCCGAATACTGGCTCTGATACCATTTGTAACAACCCTAGACCACCCAACTCACAGATATTGTCCGTTTTGGGCTTTAGCCCAGCCAAGTCCGCACTGTTTTGCTCTCATTTGGAAACGAAGCACCCCTTAAGAGGGTGCGGAGACCTCTCCCTTACAGGCGTGTTTTCCTGAGAGAGTGTGCAGAAAAAGCAAAACCGTGAGAGCTTGGCTAGGATTAGGCCCAAAGCGGACAATATTTATGAGCGGGCCAGCAAGAACGTTGGGCGTCCAAAGGGGGTGGATCTGGGCCTGTTTGCCAGCAAGGACGCTGGGCCTCCAAAGGGGTGGAATGTGAGATTCCCATATCAGTTGGAGAGAGAAACGAAATACGCCTTATAAGGATATGGAGACCTCTCCCTCTAGATGCGTCTTCCTGAGAGAGTATGCGGGAAGAGCAAAATTGTGCTTGCTTGGCTGGGCCAAGGCCCAAAGCGGACAATATCTGTGAGCGGGGTAATTTAGGGCTATTACACACACGTCTAGATTTTCCTTACAAAGGACGTAGTTGATCTCATAAACTAAAATATAAAGACGCCTAAAAAAACGTGTGGATGCTTGTTAGAGAACAAGTTCACTGAATTGACCCGATATGAGATCCAACTAAAACATTACTTGTATGTCTATGAAAATTCTCACTGTAATGATTGTATAAGTGATCATTTGACTTGAGATCTCCAAAGTTATCTTATATAAAGATTGTTATGCTTTGATACTACTTATGACCTAGTATAATTATAGATCGTTCAATTGGTAGTCAATGGATATAACATAAACTATATAAAAGTAGTTGAGTGATTAAGATATGATTCATTCTGCTATTAGTAACATTTTATTTGTCAATTCTTGGTTGAGCTCTTATTATATATTGTGAGTTTCGGCCTTAGAGCCAATCGGTTGGTTGTAGTTTAGTGACAAAATAATTTAAAAACATTCTTTATCTTGAAAATTTTAGGATATATATATGATAAAGTTCGTAGGATAATTATACAATGCAAATGAAATTATAATAAGCTTATAATTATGAGATTCATATTGTATTTATGTCTTATCCGTAAATTGTTCCTATTCATTGTTATATTAAGACCAAACATTAATAGAACGTAAAAAGACTAGTACATATTATGATTTTTCTTATGAAAGAAGTAGTTAATTTCATTGACTAAAATATGAAGATAGTTAAACAAATGTGTGAGTGCTTGTTAGAAAACAAGTTCACTGAACTGACCTGATATGATATCCAATTGGAACATTACTTGTATTTCTATAGCAATTCTCATTGTAATGATTGTATAAATGATTATTTCACTTGAGATCTCCAAAGTTATCTTATACAAGGATTGTTATGCTTTGATACTACTTATGACCTATTATAATCATTGGTCATTCAGTCAGTAGTCATTGAATATAACATAAACTATATAAAGGTAGTTGAGTGATTAAGATATGATTCATTATCCTAAAGTAATTAGGGAGAATGTTTTATTGTTCTTGATTAGTATTGATTAGAAAATTCCTTGGTTAAAGTAGAATGACATTTTATAAATCGTTTAAAAATGTCAATAATTGAATCAACAACTAATGACGAAGAATTAATGTAACATCCCGTTTCTATATAACGGGTTGAATTATAGAAATGGGTACACGAGAGATCAATCGGAGAAATTAGGAAAATACATCTCATGCTCATGCATTTGTGAATAGTGATTTTTGCACATGAAAAATATCTGTACATGCATTCATGACATTTTTTCGGTAAAATTGTGAATAAATAGGATTTTTGAAAAATAGGCTTTGAGTGTGTAAAAATTGAATAGCATAGTGATATTGGGGTTTTGAGATTTTTAGAGAATTTTAGAAATTTTCTGAAAATTTTTCGGAGTCATTTTCGGACCCCAAAAACTATCAAGAGATAGAATAGAGGTTTACCGGTAGTGAAAATAACTGTCCAATGGCACTGGAAACCTAGACATAGGGAATTAAGAATTTTTGAATTGAGCCATTGGAATTTTGGAGAGAAATTGGAAATTTAATTGGAAGAAAATTTTGTGAACCAATGAGAGTGTGACATGTGGCAAGTGACACATGTCACTTGCCTACATGTCCACTTCATGTTTTGCTTTATTTAAGCCATGATTTGTATGAGTCTTTCACGACTCTTCTTGTAGCTTCTTTGTATCAAAGGGTTAAGTGTGT
>JAOTJB010000002.1:17650952-17668067 GCA_027123815.1 Erythroxylum minutifolium | reverse complement strand
TCTATCAATACGAGGACCTTCTCCCCCATACATCTCCCTATTAGTTTCATGGTATTGTTGGCAGTAATACCTACTACTGAGTGTATCGATAGCTCTAAGGTAGTCGGTTCTGTGAGCTTATCTGCATTCTCTTCGCCCATTTCTAGGACCTCCTCCTCCTCAGCTATCTTTTCCACCTTTTCATCGACAATTTACAGCAAAATCATGTTGAGCTGTTTGTTCTTGCAGACGTGGGTGGGATGGTATTTCTCATCACATTTAAAACAGAGCCCTAAGGCTCTCTTCCTGGCTGCCTTGGCCTCCGTGAGCCACCAAAAAGCAGGCAGGTAAGGTACGGCAGCGTTGACGCGCGTCGCTGGTGAAGTCGACCCTTTCCCTGAAGTGGCGGAAGCACCTTTTTCGTATCTCCTACACAGTGGGTAACAAAACTGGTGGTTCTACCTGGGTCGGGAGAACCCGTGACCTGGCTCCAGTTTCCCTTTAGTCTGATCCACTTCTGAGCTGTCCAGCCTTTCTGCTTGTTCATGTGTTCTTCTTGGGCTTGTTCAATAATTTGGTTCCTTTCCTCTACCCTTTGAGCTAAGTCCATAAGCCCCTTTAAAGTCTCAACCCTTATCAAACGGAGCTCTACCCGAATACCTGCCTTCAACCCGGTTTTGAATGCCCCCATCAGGCATTCGTTCGAAGCCTCCCTTACTGTTGTTGAGAAAGCTTCAAACTTCTCCCTATATTCTGCCACAGTTCCTTCCTGCTTCAATGTCATGAGCATCTCGTAAGCATCCCCTTGTTGAGAGTGCTGGAACCTCTCAATGAGTTCCTTCTTAAACTCTCTCTAGGTATTTACTGGGCTCCTTACTTCCATCCACTGAAACCAGTTCAGGGCTTTACCTTCCAAACACACTGCTGCCGCCTCCATTTTCTCTGCTTCAGTCAAGCCATTTATGGTGAAGTATCTCTCTACCCTAAACAACCACCCAACTGGGTCTTCCCCTTTAAATATAGGCAGTTTTAGTTTCTTGAACTTCTCACGATTGTGGGTCTCCTCCGTCCCCTCCCTGCGTCCAGCTTCAGCTCCCGACTTCGACAGCTCCACCATAGGTTCCTTTCCTGGTCTCCTTCTTACTTCTTCCAGTCGGGCCATCGAGTCTCGTAGCTCCATCAACCACCCCTTAATGTCAGTCATGTCCCCCTTCATAGCACCTAACTCCTTTTCCACCTGATCCATTCTTGCCTCCATCTTGGTGTTTACCATGCCCCAGAGTCACTGCTCTGATACCAGTTGATAGGTTCTAGGGATCTCTACTTTATATATTTATGCTAGTTCTAAGCAAAATAGCGGAAATGACAGAAAGTTCTTAGCTATGAAACTAGCAACATAACATAAAGAAAACAGTCACAAGCCCTCGCTTTCCCCTCTCGGTTGAAATGTTGAAAAATAGTAGAAATAGTGTATCTTCACCTGGTTAGCTTTCGAGAGGCTAACACTCTCCCAATACCTTCCACAAAACTTTCCTTACCCCTCTCTGCCCACCCTCTTGTCACCAAATACCTCACTCCACTTGAGGGGCGCCACTACTGCCAAGTTAGTTAGGATCTTCTCTTTCTCTGCCCCCCTCCTGCAGCCCACCTTTCTGCCTCCTAGAATATACTCTCAACCCCACGTGCCCTTTCTTCCTCCTATAACATTTCTTAATTAAGGGGCCTATCATTACTCCCGTCAACAAGTTTCACCTTGTCCTCAAGGTGAAAGTCCGAAAAGAGTTCCTCAAGAGTGTGATAGTCTTCCCATGTGTTGTCATGATCCGGTAGATCCTTCCATTTCACCAATACCTCCGCCCGTTCATCAACCAACTTACAAATTTTGCTGACCAATTCGGGCTGTAACAGCAGCTCATTTTCTTCAGTTAATGACTGTGGAAATGGCTGTGAATTAGTAGTAGGCTGTAGTGACTTTCTGAGTTGAGAAACATGGAAAGTGTGATGGATTTTAGCATTCTGAGGTAATTCCAGGCGATATGCCACTTTGCCAATCCTCTCGGTTATTTTGAAAGGCCCATAAAACCGAGGACTTAGCTTCTCATTCACCCTCTTTGCCAATGACTTCATCCGATAAGGTCTAAACTTGATATAGACCAAGTCTCCCACTTCAAATTCCACATCTCTTCGATGTTTATCAGCAGTTGTCTTCATGCGTTGTTGTGCCCGTTCTAATTGTTCTCGCAACTCCTTGAGTATTGCATTCCTCTCCCGGATTAATTCATTGACGTCATCCACAGCTGAAGCAATTTCTTCCAACTTAAACAAAGTAGGAGGGTCTCTCCCATATAAGGCCTTGAAAGGAGACATCCCGGTGGATTGATTAAAATTGGTATTGTACCAATATTCAGCCCAAGACAGCCACCTTACCCATCCCTTCGGTTTACTCCCCACAAAACATCTAAGATAAGTTTCCAGCCCCCTATTCACAACTTCGGTTTGTCCATCCGTCTCCGGATGATAGGAGGAACTAAATCGGAGGGTTGTTCCTGAAAGCTTGAAAAGTTCTTGCCAAAATAAACTCATGAATAACTTATCCCGGTCTGAAATTATGGTCTTAGGGAAACCATGTAGTTTGACTATTTCCTTAACAAAAAGAACAGCCACATCCTTGGCAGTATAGGGATGGGAAAGGGCTAGGAAATGCCCATATTTCGTTAACCGATCCACTACCACCAAAATGGTATCAAACCGGTGGGACTTGGGTAATCCCGTGATGAAATCCATGCTAATATCCTCCCAAACTCTTTGGGGAATCGGTAGAGGCTGTAGTAGTCCTGCTGGGCTTAAGGCTTCATACTTACATTGCTTGCAAGTTTCACAACCTGAAACATACTGCTGCACGTCCCTTTTCATTCCTTCCCAATACACGAAAGTGGATAGCCTCTTGTAAGTCCGCAAATATCCAGAGTGTCCCCCTTGGGGTGTGCAGTGAAATTCGTGCAGGAGCAAGGGAATTCGTGAGGAGCCTCTAGGGAGCACCATTCTGCCCTTGTGTAAGAGGCTTCCTCCCTTGATAGAGAATCCTTCGGGAAGAGGTTCCCCTTTTATCCCTTTCTGCCATATTGAGTATAATCTCTCATCCTTCTGGATTTCTTGTTCCCACCCTCCAAAATCCTCATATTGCCATACAGTTACTGCCTTGAATTCAAGCCTATCCTCTCTTCTTGATAAGGCATCTGCCACCCTATTTTCTTTTCCCGGTTTATAGTGGATCTCAAATTTGTACCCCATCAGCTTGGTCACCCATTTCTGCTGTTCTTCACTGAGGTTTCGCTGTTCCAACAGAAATTTGAGAGCTTTTTGGTCGGTTTTGATGATAAACGGGTGGCCTAACAAATAATGTCGCCATTTCTTGACAGCTAGAACAATGGCCATTAGTTCCCTTTCATACACAGAACTGGTTTTTCTAGTTGAAGAAAAAGCTTGGCTGAAATAAGCGATGGGGCGCCCATTTTGCATTAATACCGCCCCTACTCCCCACCCCGAAGCATCCGTCTCTAACTCAAAAGGGCGAGAGAAATCTGGTAGTGCCAAAACCGGCACTGTTACCATTGCCCTTTTTAGTTCTTCAAAAGCTTGCTGAGTTTCTGGACTCCAAAGGAAAGCATCCTTCTTGAGGAGTGCAGTGAGTGGGGCTGCCATCTTCCCATAATTCTTTACGAATCTCCTATAATACCCGGTTAAGCCAAGAAATCCCCTCAGTGCTCGTAGACTTTTAGGTACCGGCCATCTCTCCATGGCTGCCAACTTCTCCGGATCAGCTATCACCCCTTCAGTAGATATAATATGACCAAGATATCCTATTCGCGATTTAGCAAAGACGCATTTCTTGAGGTTTAGCACCAATTGGCTGTCTTGGAGTATTTTTAAAGTCTCTCTCAAGTGCTCCCAATGTGAATCTTCATCGGGACTGTACACTAGTATATCATCGAAAAACACCAACACAAACTTCCTTAGATGCTCTTGGAAGATGTCATTCATAAGTGATTGGAACGTAGAGGGGGCATTAGTGAGACCGAAAGGCATCACTAAAAACTCATAGTGCCCTTGGTGAGTTCGAAAAGCGGTCTTCTCTTCATCCCCAACCTTGATTCTGATTTGATGGTATCCCGACTTCAAATCTAACTTGGAAAACAATTTGGAACCAGCTAATTCGTCAATCAGCTCATCTATAGCCGGTATGGGAAACTTGTCCGGTAGTGTTAGCTTATTCAAAGCCCTATAGTCAACGCAAAACCGCCAACTTCCATCCTTCTTTTTAACCAATAACACCGGACTCGAAAAAGGTCCCTTGCTTGGTCGAATGACACCGGCCAGCAGCATTTCCCTGACCAGCCTTTCGATTTCCGCCTTTTGTGAATGAGGGTACCTATATGGCCGAATGTTTGGTGGAGCAGCCCCAGGTTTCAAGGTAATAAAGTGGTCATGCTTCCGATGAAGTGGTAACTTGGTAGAGGGTGTTTGAACTACTGGGAATTCTGTCAAAAGTTGCTGGACTGCCGCAGGTAGGGGCTCTTCCTCTACTTCCGTCATTTGTAATTCTCCAAATTCAATTAGATAGCCTTGATGCCCACTCCTAAGAGTCTTGATAGCAGATTTCAATGACAATATGGTCTTAGTGAGGCTCGGATCCCCCTTCAAGTAGTGTTCCTCCCTTCCCATCCTCACCTTCATCGTTAGCTGGTGCCAATTAACCCTCACTTCCCCCAAAGACTTAAGCTACTCAATTCCAAGGACCATATTTGCCCCTCCCATTTCAAACACATAAAAGGGTTGTTTAACTCTCAACCTCATGTGCCCTTTCTTCCTCTTATAACATTGCTTAATTCGGGGCCTATCAGCATCCCAATTGGTTTGATGCCTTCATAATGCATACTAGGCGATAATTGGGAATTCCAAATTTTAAAAGACGAGGAGCATTGATAAATTTATTAGTATAAACTTAATAGTAGAAAAGACTAAAAACTTCTTTCTCCATCAAAGTTAAAATTTTGTAGCGTTTTTACAGTTCATCTATCAAAGGCATCTTAATCATTTAGCTTAGTTTGGTTTCTGTCTTGTCTCTTTGACATGTGGCAGGGCTGGTCTTCTATGATCAAAACGTTCCCTCTTCGTTTGGCAGCTATGTACACCAAATTGATTTATCTGGTACCAAGTTGATCTGTTCTTATAACTCTCCTTCATTCTTTTTACCCTAATTAGGAGTTTCCATTCGTGCATTTATTCTTCTGTATTATCCAAATTACGAGTATGCACATTGCTCTCATATTGATTGAGTATAGTTTTGAAGGTAAATCAGTTTTCTGGAATTAAATGCTATTTGTTTGCGTTCATTACGGGAGTAATAATGTAGTAGAGAAGTTCTTGGCAGTTGAGAAGTTTAATACTTCTAACTTCAAAGGGAGCGAGATACGTCCTGCGAACTATTTTTGCGTGAAAAATATTTTATCAATGATTACTGTAGAGTGGAATGTGGTTAATTTTCCTAGTTATCGTGGTTACCAAATTGGTATGACTTAACGTCTGCAAGCGTTTAATGAATTAATAGAATAATGATTTATACGTAAAAGAGCTTGCAATTACTTTTTTGTTGTTGCATTACTTTCAATTATTTGATGTCAAAGCTAATGGACCTTGCTTGATAATTAATATAAAGTCAACTTTACCTCTAATTCAATTCCCGATAATCGTTATTGTATTTTATATGCATGACTCGGACCATTGTTACGTGGCAATGTTACCACCAACTTAATAATTTTCAGAAAAACAACCTGAAGTGATGTTTGTGTGTAAAAGGGCAATCGAAAATGGAAACAATCTGAAATATCCTTCCAAAATATGCTGGTATTTTGAAGTAGTTTCTAATGTATTGGAAAGAAAACATCGTCGGTCATCCTCAGAATTTCCCTGGCTACACAATCATCACTCTGAAATTTAAATAAGTTGTCTATACTTAATATTATAGTTTGACAAGAAAAATTAAGATTCCATTCACCATAGAATAAGAAAAAGAGAATCTAATACTCAAGCTTTGTCTGCTACTTCTCTCGAGCTAGCGAAGGATCTTTTATCTTTTCACTCTTCCGTCTTCCCATGCTCCTGAAGATGTAAACCTGTCAGAGATACATTAGATCATCGAAGGGGTGCCAATGTGGGGATTCAAGACCTTTTACAAATATGATCAAGCCATCTGTTTAATTGTTATTTGTTATTGCTATCTACCTTATAGTCCATTTCTTGGTACGCACACGAAATGCTGCCTCTGTCTGGGTGCGTTATTCTATTAACTACTAGACAACTCAAGAAAGTCAAAACTTTACCACTAGACAACTCTCTTAAGGCAAAACTTTGTTTCTGCGGTTTCTTTTTGGATCACTTTTGGTTTATATTTTGCTATTAAAACAAAAACTTTGGTAATATTGCTTTACAGTTCTGCTAAAGCCCACGAAGCTCGCCACTAATCTGCTCCGTAAAAGAAGTCATGCCATTGCTTGCTCTTTTGCTTCCTCCTAAACCTCTCAAGATTGAGCATATTTATAGGCGGTTCTTGCTCCAAAATTCATGAAACCTGTAACCTTTGGTTGACATTTTGACGCTAATGGGGTACATTTGTTGCTTTTCTAACACTTAAGTTTCTTTATTCATATATAGAGTAGAAAGCATATTATTCCTTTCTATTTTATTTCTTTTTGTTGGTTTAATGCTAAAAGGTAAAAAGCACTCTTTTTTTTGGTTTATTTATTTTTAAAACACTTTTTATGATTTGATATTTAAAAAGATATTTCATACTTAATTTATCTCTTTTTTTTGTTAAAAGAGATGCACGTAATTTTAATCATGTCAATTAAGTATGAAAACGTTTTATTTTTGAAATATTAAATTATAAGAGTTATTAAACAATAAAAAGTTTTAAGGACATTAGTCTCTTTTGTCACGATAAAAGTTAATCGCTATAGAATTATTCTGTTCGCCAATAACTCCAATTGACCAAATTGGGTATGGAGTGGCTTTCTTGGATCGGTATCATATTCGCTTATGCCATGCATCTCTTATATTCTTATAACCTACATGACTTGGTAGGTATTTCATTAAAAGCTTGATTTTACACTTCAGTATCATGTATAGACCATGAACGCGAAGTAGGTACGGTGAGTTGTGTGTGATATATCATAAGTTATGAAGCTAAGTTAATTTTCAAAAAGAAAAAAGTTATGGAGCTAAGTTTGTTTGGATTAAATATCTAAATGTCAACACTGTCAAAAGAAATGATGTCCAAGTAACTTGAGAAAATATAGAGAACATAATGTTTTAAGCTCAGAATAGTATTCATATACTTGTATCAAAATAAAATACCTACTCATTGCACCAAAATTCCATGGAGAAACATAAATAACTACATATATACTTAATCACTAGTGTTCTAAACTTTTGTAATTATATGTTTTGTATGACAATACAATGATAAGATCATATCATTTCCAAACCGAGGTTAACCAAGTAGTCAAATATGATACTTTTATTATTTATAAAATTGAATAGTTTGCTACAAAATGGAAGATTGGTTGACAGTAAAAACTTGTATAAACAATAGAAACAGTGTAGGACTTTTGACTTGTTCAATCAATCTTTTGTTAGTTATATTTTTCTCAAGTATGTTAAATTAATTTATCTAAGTTAAATATTATAAATTATATAATGCATATGATATTTACTCTCAAATGAATTTTCTATTTGATGTTTTGGTGGAAAAGGCCTTATTAAGCTTGTACTAAACTTTATTCCTTTCATATTTTATAAGGTTAATTATATCACCTTCTCTATCATTTAATTTTTTTTCAATTTAGTTATCAAGCTATGAAAATTATTTTTTCTCTTTCTTGATATTATTTACACACAATTTCTATTATACTTCATTAATTATTCATATAATTTTCTTATTTAAAGTAATATAGCACTATAATTCTTAAGTTTCAATACGATGTCATTTTGAGGATGACATTATCATATATGGGACAAGTCAGCAAAGTAGCAACATAAAGAATATGGTAAGAAACTTAGACCAAATTAAGTTAAATTACTAAAGTTTGGTCATAAAAATATTAATATATTTTGATTATGACTAGAATGTATGAGTATTTACAGAGTTTTCAAATGCAACATTATTCATAACTTTTGAGTAGTTAGAAGTTTAAGGTGAGGAGGGACCTCTTCTATTGATTGTGTCTTCACTTTGATTTGAATGAGCTATTGTTATAAATTAGAGAGGAATAAGTGGAGAAAATTAGTGATGATAATGTGGCATGGATCATGGGGGTTTCGAATGAAATAAAACAAGTGCGCATAAAAGCCAGTGAAACTAGGTGCTAAGGCTTTGATAGGAGTATGAAGTCAGTGTTTACCAAAAAATGATTAAATGCATACTCGAGAAAGTTAAGGATGCATAGATGGAGGAATATTTTTGACAAAACTTTCTTATTTATATGTTGAGTGTATTTTTCTGTTTAAATGCTAAGTATGGTATCAACCAACTGTTGGATACCATAGTAAATGTTGACCACTGTGAGCAACTTGGTTGAGAATATTTCATCTCAAACCATCTTTGCAAGGATGCTCTCTCAAATTCTATCAAGCTATATAGGCAAAAAGTGTTATTCCTTGGATAGTTAGATGCGTACCTATATTGAGGGTGAGTTATGTGTCCTACAAATTAAAAATGTCAATAAATATTTGGATTTGTACAAAATGTGTAACTTATAAAATTTACTTTAATTTTTAATTTGTTTGCAGATTTTTTATTTAGATAATCTACGTATGACCATCCCTTCAAGGAGAGAAGATGATAAGGATTATAATTTAGAATGATATCAATATTGACAAGGTGTTAGATGATGCTAGTGTATTAAAGCAGATGTGTAGGAAGTTGAAGATAATGTTATTATTTGCAATTATAGTAACATTTGAAATATTGTTTACAAAGAGTTTGATTGATTAATATGTTAACTTATCTTAAAGGTGAAGGGTTGATTACAACAAAGATTACCCTACAAAGCATCACGGAGGATAGGAGGTTGCAAGGAAAGTGAGGACGGTTTTATAGGAGGCAAATGAGACCAACGTAATGGTTATTAACTCGTTAGGAGCCTATTTGTGTATAAATTTTGGTTTATCTGTTAATAATTGACATTTTAGTTAAATGAAAAGAAAGAGAAGAAGTTTCAAGGCATTAGGAGACATCGATGATGATGATGAATATAGGTCAATAATGGGTTTGAAGGCAAGAGGAGACAATAATGAAAGACCAAAAAAAGAAGAAGATGTCTTTAAATATGACGACATTCTGATGACTAAAAAGGATGCGATTGAGGTTGTCTTAAAGAATGAGACGATAAGCGAGAAAATTAAGAAGATAAGGCTCATGAGAGTGGTATATCTTTAAAAAGCCTTCGATCCATTTAGATTACTATTTATAATGATTTTTGACATTCTAGATAAAATAAAAATATTTAGAAAGAGTTGGGATCGTAGGAAGACATTGATGATGAATGTTGAAGATACCAAACAGTAAAAATTAGAAGAGACAAAAAAAGCTTAAATAAGGTGGTAAGATCATATCATATAAAGCTTAATTGATCAATTTTGTTTATGAATGAATTTGATAACAAAAATATTAAACATCATAGCATAAGGGTAACAATTTGATGCATCTGAAGGTATGCATTGGTGATGAAACATGATCGAAGTTAGCACAATTTTGAAAGAAATCATTGTCTTATAGTAGTTTTCTAACTTTTGAATATGTATATGTAAAACTCCTCTAGAGAAAAATTGCATACAAAGACAAGGTATTTATGTTATTTGTTTGGCTACTATTGATTTTAGTGCACCTATTATTGTTATTTTTAGGACGTATATATATATATATATATATATAATTTCAAATTAATTCATTTTTAATGAAATTATTCTTACAGATTTATTAACAGTGACGTCGGTCAAAATATTATGTTTTGTGGAACACTATGACATCTTTCCATATTTTAAGCCTAGGAACTATATAAGTAACACAGTGGGATGATTGTGCAAAGTCATTTATAAACATTTTAAAAATATTTTGATTGTTTATGAATATCTTATGTTATATATACCTAATAATTTGTTAGTAAATTTTTACTAATTTTGTTATTTAAGAGTGTAGTTCCTCGTTACATAATCGAACCAATGTTTGTAGAGAGTAATCTTAGTATCTTTAATTGTGAGAAGAAGGATAATAAATATTGTGGTGGAATTGAATTTCATCTTGTAATATTATTAAGTAGACGTGAATCAAGTGTTGGAGAAATTCCTAAAAAAATCTTTTTCGGTTATTGATTATTGCATATTATTTTGAAGTATGAAAGAAATATTGACATAAATTTAGATATTGATAACAATTTGTATATGAGTACCAAGGTGTATGTGTGTGTCTTTGATTTGTACTTCCTTACAATATTGTGTTCTATGAAATAATGGTTTAGAGTTAAAAAAATTTTATTTTATGATTTTTTATCAGTACCTCAGAATGATCATTGGTGGTATTGATTTGGTCTATTAGAAACAAAAGAGATTAGGAAACTCAAATTATATTGATGATGGCATTAAGAAAAACCTCAGTGGAGCATTGATGGGTTACAATTTGATGCTTGTAATGTTTACGATAAGATAAGGTCCTGTGGTGTTTCTTATAATGTAATGAAGTTTTTGTTTTTAACTGTGGGCATATGTTTTATGGTAGGTGATGATGTCACTTAGTTTGCAATGTGATGTTACAATTTTCTAATCCACTTTTTCTATATCTTATGTAGTAAAATTCTTAAGCTAAGAGAACAAGTAAGAATAACAATTTCTAAATCTCAGTTTGAAGCAATATTTTCATTTACACATTGTTTTTTATTTCACTTATAAAGATTATATAATATTTTGACTAATTTGACAATAATTGTAGATGATTGTGGAATTTATCTATTTTGTGTCTTAGAATTTTTGCATAAGGATTGGGCTCCTAGATCAAAGATTTGCTTATATTGTGTACATATTTAACATGTAATTTGTTGTTGTTAATGCACATGACTTGTAACGGAAGCAGTCAATGGAGATTCGAAAGCACCTTTGCAACTAAGTGATCACAAGTGACTACAACTCCATATGCCATCAATATCTTCCTCTAATCCTAAATTGCAAATAAAACATGCACTTGAAAAATCATTCGACAATTATTTTTAATTTAATTATTATGGCGTGGAATATTGTCTGATAGATAACATAAATATTATTATGAGATGTTATATAACCCTTTTTAATTTGAATTTACCTATGTATTTATAAATTTGTTGTCTAGATTTTGATGAATGTTCTAGTTTAGGGTGACCCATCGTTTAGTAGTCATTTTTAGATAAATGGAAAAGGATTGTGATTAGGATATTCGTTAATATTATGACCCATCTTTGTTAATGCAACGTGTTGAGTAAAATATTGTAAATAAAAATAAAATTTAATTAATATTTGAAATATCATAACTTTATATATCAAATACTACAAGCTTGTAAAAAAACATTACTACCTTGAAAAGAAAAACCACTAGTCTTATGAAAAAAAGCTTCCCTTTTATATAAATAGAAAATGGTTTTGGTTATTATATTTATTAATATTATAACCCATCTTTCTCAATGTAATATTTTCAGTAAAATATTATAAATAACAAATAAACCTTTAGTCAACAGTTTAGATATCATGAATTTATATTCCAAACACTACAAACCTGTAAAAAACATTACTACCTTGAAAAGAAAAACCACCACTCTTTTGAAAAAATACTAGTACAATGTATAAAAAGTACCTCCCCTTTATATAAACAATTCCTTAACTTAATGTGAGCAAACTTCACTAGATTATATTGTAAATAACATAAACCTATAAAAAAAGTAAAATACCATCATCTTAAACTAGAATATTACATCTCTTTAAGAAAAAAAAGGTATTATGTAGAGAAAGTATCATCACTTATTAAAAAAGATTTCTCAATACTTTAAATACCACCACTCCATTATGCAAATATTGTAATCCTATACAAAAAAACCACTACGTTAAATAAGAAATACCACCACCGTCATGCAAGAATACAAAAGTAGTATATACATAAATTATCATCACTTAAATAAAAAAATACCTTAATAGGATTGATACTAACAACATAGATACAAAATACCACCATTTTCATAAAAAGTACCAATTCATATAGACAAAATACCATCACTTATATTATAAAATGTACATGTGGCAATAACAATGAGTCGATAGGATTAGGCTCGTTGCTAACCTGACTTGACCTAGCATTTTTACATTACAGCTCGAGCCTAATTTGAAGCTCGATCAAGCTTAGGTCATATCACCATAGTTTGAGTTCAATAAGGTTTTATGCTATTTGAAGCCTGCTAAAAGCCTAAAGGACTTGAATCCAATCCAAAGCTTAACCTCACTAACCATATAAAGCCTAATCCAACACGCCTAACTTGACCCATCACCCTATCTCCCTCCCTCAAGAGATTGCACACCTAAATGGCAAAATCAAGAAGGAAATATTTAAAACAATAGATCTAAAAAGGAGAAGGAAACCCAGATCTCCTACCCAGATTTGTATTTTGTTTCAAGCTTCTTTCATCTCTCTACTCAAATCACTAAGACTCAATGATGTATCAGGTCTTGTATTTTGTTAGATAACAGTCACATTAATATACAAATCTATAAAGATCGAAGTTTGAGGAAGGAGGTGATAATGAACTAAACATAGATATCCATATGATAAAAAATATATAATAAACATAGAAAAGGATAATAAATTCTATATAAAATATGTCACAAAAGTGTCAAATACAAGGTAAATTGACTTAAAATAATATGTATAATATCGAATTTTCAAATTCCTTCGCATTTAACTCATTTCTTATACTTAAGTAAATAAACTCTGACTGCTAACTTAGACTAAAACAAACTAAAAAAAAAAGAATATTTCCACTTTTTAGGTATACAGTAACATTTAGCACATATCACAAACCTTTAAAAATCTAAGTATGCCTAGTGGAGGAGTTATAGTCTTGTAAGGATTTACTTAAATGCTACCCACAAACATTGTCCTAAAATCATTAGTTATCCCTATAGGCAGCAAAATAAGGTATACAAATTCAAGTCTCAATCAAAATGCAAAACTTAAATGTATAATATTTCATAAGTAAATCATAAATAAGACAAACTCAACTTATTTATCAAGTTTAAATAACATGATTAACATGTCCTTACAAAATATCACTTATTTACACAAGTATATGAAATTTGGCAAGGTACTCTCATCATTTTCCATTAAAAGTGAACTTACCATAAGCTTGAAAACCATCTAGTCTTCATTACTAAATAGATACGTAGAAGAAAAAATTAAAAAGAATTTGATTAGGGTTATAATGGGGCCAAAATGATTAAATATATACCAAAGAAAAAGGGAATACATGAGAATAAAATATTTACAACTAATATAGTAATAATATATAAATCTGTAAAAATATTCCACTAATTCCTTTTATTTTTACACTTATCTCTTTTTCTTCATACTTTTTCTTTTTGCCTTTTTTTAATTAACATGAGAATTTTTTTTGGTTGCCACTTTCATACACTTTATCATCTCTATAATACTTATATCCATAAATCTCAATCTAAAAAACCACATCAAATCACAAGAAGAAGTTCTACTAATTATAGATTAGGAAGTACATAGTTTCTTTGGGCTCAAGGTTCTATAAGAAAGAGCTACTAAGAAAAACTTAAAATTCATACTAAGCTCAAAAGGGCTCACAAATGTATTAAAGCATATAAAGGTGTATAATTTAACTCGAACACAAATCCTAAGTGCCTTTATTATCTTATTGGTTGAATAAATCCTAATATAATCTTAAAAAGATGAAATTCAAGTTCAAAGAAGATATCCACATAAGAACAAAGAAATATTGCATGAAGTTCCAAATTTTCATGATATCACTCAAGTAGATCAAAGCATTATTATTTAACAAATACAATTTTCTAACATTCACAAAGTCAAAATTTCATGATAATTACTTAATCATATTATGCATATAATTTTTGATGTCAGTCTTAAGTAGAATCATACATAAACTTATGATATCAACCAAAAGCTACTAATAAAATCCTAAAACAGAACTTAAAAATAAACTAAATACATAAAAAATTGAAAATTTTCATACAATCAAATCAATCTCTAAACCAAACCAAAACTTAGAACAATATTGTCCTCAAAATTATGTAACAAGAGTAAGGAAATAATAGGATAAATGAAACTCCTTTAAAACTCACACAAATGAGAAGGAAATTCCTATCCTCAAGTACCCAACCAACTCAAAATCTACACAACTGAAAAATAAAACTATGGAAGCTCATAAATAGCAAAATTTAACTTGTATTAAACTTCCAATATTCACAAGTTACAACATAACTGAAAAAAATAAAATATAAAAAATATGCTAAAACATCCTAAACTAACATATATATATATATATATATATATATACACACACATCAGATGGAAGAAGGCCTAAGGTCACTAAAGTAAAGGATTAGGTAAGCCCATATAATATCTAGTTTGGTGTTCATCGTCGCCAGCTACTGCATCTAAATATTTCGAGGCCTATGTTCCCTCCTTTAACTTGAATATCTTTATCATCTTCATTTCTCCTTCCCTCTTTCCTTAAGTTATTCAAGTATCCTCTATCCAATCTATATGAATTAACCCACCTATTATTCTACCAGATACACCCATATTTGGTCATGATTAATATAATTAACCTCCCTAATCTTTATAATCCCAAAATTAGAGAGGTCCACACTACTTTACTACTGAAAGCACAAAGTTTTTATCTAGTGATACATAATAAATCACTTTACTTATGGATTATAGCATTAGGGATGAGAACTGTATTAGTGGAGTGTTGCCTAAATTGTTGAAGATAAGGTCCATAAGGTACAAATTGTCAGTCCAAACTTAGTTTAACCCACTAAACTGAGGTTGAATATTAGGTCTCACAAAGTAGGCCACTAGTCGGGGTTCAATGGCAAGTAGGGATGAAAAATGGGCTTGGGCTTGAGGATCGATTAAATCAAACCTAGTCTATTGGCTTGAGGCCCTCCTCGCCTACCTTAGTCCAACCTAAAGTCAATTGACTAGGGGCAGGTTGAACGAGCCTCGAGCCTAGCCATTCTTAAAAAGTTAGGCCCAGTCATTTTTGATAGCAAGGTGCTTACGCAAAAAGTTGTATCCTTCTTACAGAATATATGATATCCAATCTAAACTTGTATAAAGCATCCTTTTGGCTCCACTTATAATGCCCTAGTGGACATCCACTATAAAAGCTTAAATGTCTCCCCTATTGGTAACCTAAAGTGCTCCTTAATAGTCTCCTTCGAAATAAAGTTCTCAATGCCACAAAGGTAGGAAAAAAGGGACAAAAGCTTTGGTTTAGCTTTATCCTCAATATTGGCATAAAACTCCTTCATAGCCTTTGGGTAGTAGTCTCTTTGAAGAGTTAATAAGTGATCCATTGTAGATTTCTAAGCATGTTTTAGATCTTGAAGAGCCAATCAATATTTATAATGATGGTCTTCTCAATGAATTTATTATTATTGTTTCTTTATTAAACCAGTCCTTATTCTCTGAACTATGGAAACTCAAAGTGCCCTTTAGAGATGTTGATATTGAAGATGAGGTGGGAATCCCACTTCTCTTTACTATAGCTTGAATCTTAAAGACATTCTTTCATAATTAAACAATTAATTAGCCAACTATTTACCACAATTCACAACTTCAATTCATAAAATACCTCCACAACACTTTAGACAATCCCAACAAGCACACAACTACAATTTTAGTATAATGTATGAAGATAAACATCTCCAAATTCAACAATGCCAAGTCAAAGTTAGTATAATTTCTCAAGAGCAATAGCACATAACCTTAAATATGTTTGAATCTAACCCAACATCCAAACCTAATGTACCACTACTAAGAAAATCAATATAAAAGCTTATTTAAACACCATAGAATGCAAAAGATATGTTAAAATAACTCCCAAAGCACATGAAAATGAAAATCCCTAAGCAGGGGTTCCTTGGTGAAATCTACAATAGGTGATGAATTGGTGTTTTTGGATGTGAATTTTGTGTTTGACTGATAGATTAGGTGTTTAGAAGGTCAAAATTAGTGTTAAAGTCGAGATTGGGTTGAAATATGAGTTTAGAGGTAAAAAGGGAGAGGGTTTAAGAGTTTTGGGTTAGAAATATTATGACTTTACTTTTTATACTGTTAGGATTTAGGTGAGGTTGACACTGCATTCACAATCGATGCCAGTTTTTTTCTATAACTTTAAAGTATTATTTCACTCTTGAGACCAACATTAGAAATACTTCTTATACTGACAGTGATTTTACTCTATTTCTTAATACTTCATTTGTTGTTTTACGATCAATGTCTTTTTTTCTTTTACAATCGATGCCAGTTATACTCTATAATCCTCAATTCATGCTTGAATTTGATTTCCCCTTCTTCTTTCCACTATATCTTTTCCCTATGACCTTTGGCTTTATAAATTATGATATGTGTCCATGGTTCAACAAATGAAAAATATAAAAATAACACCTTATCAAATCAAAAATTTAATAAAGAATTAATGTTAGTTAACACAAAAATTAATGGAAGACTTTAAAATTCAATCCCCTTACATTTGAACATGACATTACCCTTTATGCTAAACAATTAAGATAATCAAGTTAAATAAATAGGGTGATTAAGGTTGAGAATTCTTCCATATTCCAAGCAATTATAGTAAGATAAAACTCCAAGAAATTTTATAAAAGTTAGCCTACAAAATAAAATAAACATTAAGAATAAAAGAAAATATAAAAAAGTTAAAATTATTGGGATACCTCCCAATAAGCGCTTATTTAGATGCCTTTTAGCTTAACACCTTATTAAACTCTTTGATCATC
>JAOTJB010000002.1:17626219-17639237 GCA_027123815.1 Erythroxylum minutifolium | reverse complement strand
TTATTAAATTCTTTATTATTATTTATTTTCTTCTTCTTCTTCTTAATAATAATAATAATAATTATTATTAATTTTCTACTAATTATTAATTATTATTATTCTTATTAATTTATTATTATTATTATTTTTCTACTTATTATTATTCTTATTATTATTAATTATATTTATTATATTTATTATTATTATTAAATTCCTTATTATTATAAAAGAGTTGTCGTAGCGTTGAGAGAGAATAAAGGGTTGAATTGGCTAGCATATTTTTTAGATTAAATTTCTGGTGAAAGTAATCTAAATACCAAAGAGTAATGAGATTTAGAATCCAAATAAAATGCTACAACTTTTCTTAAATTGAGAAAGTTTTTACTTTCTTAACTATTTAAAAAATAAATCAAATATAATAATATAAATTAAAAAAAGATTACTTTCTCAAAAATTCATGCGAACCAAACAAGCTTAAAAGGTTATCCTTTATAAATATTGTAGGTTTTTGGAGTTGGATTTGATCAGGGCTGGCAAGTTTCCGCCGTATTTAATAAGTTCACCAGAAAATAAGACTCTTCAGAACATGTGAACATTGGCTGTACTTTAGCGCTGCTGGCTTCAGAAACAAGGCTTTCTGGTTTCTAATGTGCTTTTACCATAGCTTGTGCGGCATGAAAATCGGCACCTGGCTGCCAACTGGCAACTGACAAGCACTAGAGACGCGACGTGGAGTGCTAACATTCACATGCACGTGCAGCGGTGCCTCCCTTCACGTGCTCTTACGTAAACCCTTCTTTATTGTTTTTTTTTTTATCATTCACGCATTTGGATTGAAACAACCCAAGCAGGTTTGTGCGTCGGGTGCTTACAGCGTGACGCACACGCACCGAATTTCAATCTGGTGACAACATGGATGGACGCTCTTTGCGTCCAACCTACACCATTGGACCGACGCATTATAATTTTTATCTTTTACTCTTTAAATTCATCTAATAATATTCATTGGTTATCTCCGCGACTTAAGAGTAGTTAAGTTTACCACTTATCCCAAAATTAAGTTTGTAATTTCATTTTCCAGTCTGATGACTTTTGATTAGTTCAATTTTAGATTACTCCGAATGCCGTTGTGGAAAAATTGTGTAAACATATTATCTTAACACAGTCATTTGCCCCTTGTGATTTAAAAGGAATGCATAAGTATTGGATTGAAGTTTTATATCACAGTTAAAAGAGGTGATACTTTACCATTTTGTCAAAACTGTATTTTCAAAGTGCCTTCATTAAAATAAATAAGATCTTTAAATTCCATTCTTCAGTAAATACAACTTGCTAAGAAGTTGGATTTATTTTTCAATTCTGATGACTTAAAACGGAAGGGGACGTTATTGATAAGCCAACCTCATCTTTCTAAGTGATGTTTTATCTGATCTCTATATTTTAAAAATAATTTGTTTTAACAATTTACTTATTACTTTGACTCAGATTGAATATATTTCAAATATCACGAGACTGGCATGAGGTATGTATTTCAGATTCAACATATATCATACATTAAATTTTAATCTTATCAAATAATATTTGAAACTTATAAATTATAATTAGGCATACCTTTAAACTCTTAATCTGTGTAACTCTTTTGCTTATTAAACAAAAAGGGTATAGGGTAGAAAAATGAAAGGATACCCCGCTTGAACCTTTATTAATGGTTTTTGAAACACAATTACTCTTCAATAAGGACGTAAATGCTAGAGTTTGGATAAGCTATTATATTTAGAATCCAACAAAAGTTATATGCAAACATCTTCTAGTATATTAACTGAAATAGAAAAGCTAGTATATATACCCAATAAGTCATCTTATAATGACGTTGTAATATTTGATCTCAAGGAAATTACCAAACTAATTTGGCATAAATAATTAAATAGGTTCAGATAATTTGTATCCGTTTTTCTGTTTCTATCCTGTTTCATTAATATTTATCCATCTATTTCTATTTATTAGATAGATAAATACTTATAAATTATGATCAGAACAGAGTAACAAAAACCAGTGATGTATTCCTGAGTGTTACTAATTATATATTACAATAAAAGGAAAAAAGAAACTTCAAGTTGGCTTATTTAACTAATCAATTTGAAAAGAACTAAAAGTGAATCATTCACAATAACGTTATGTGTTCAAACGTATGGGAAAGAAATAGAACTGTTGAAGTCAAACCTTAATTAACATAGATAGTGTGGGTGAACCAACTTAAAAAGGAACTGTTGAAGTCAAACCTTGTTTAACATAGATAGTGTGGGTGAACCAACTTAAAAAGGAAATCGGAACTGAAACACAAGAGAAGAGACAATGACGCTTAACTGATTTTAATAAAATTATTGGCACTCAGATTTCATTTCACCCAGTTCATCTGACGCCGACATCCTGTCCAATTCACATGTTATGACAAAAAAGTAGTTTCCTGGTGGATCCCGCCCGCTCCCTAGAGGAAGTAATTCACACCGACCGATACTGATCAACCCTACAAATACAATACATGGGATTAAAATTAAATCAAACAAACACATTTCAATACTTAACCAATTGTCCGTTTCCTTTGCGTGAATATCACAATGATGCAATAACGTATCATTCTTCCCTCCCATACTCCATCGAATCTATTCTGTTATTTGGTACGAAGCGTTTCACTCGTCATTGCATTTGTAAAATAGCATTTTAAGATTAACTAAAAGAACTCTTTAAAATGATTCAACCATAATTATCACGTGCTTCTACTTTTTAACTTTTCAGTATCAGAATATACTTCTATGCAATTTTTATTTCATTTTAAAATTGAATTGTCTTTATTATATGTTTAAATTTTAAAAAATGGTTTTCATCAATATTTTTATAGTGATTTGATATAAATATTAATAAAACCAAATCATAATGAACAATATTTTAAATAAAATAAACTACTAATTTTTCACAAAAATAATCGTAAAAATGAAAATATATTTGAAACGAACCTAAATCACTCTAATTTAATAAAAAAGGCATATAATTTTATAAAAGAAGATATAAATTATATATATTATTACTGTTTTACTAAAGAATCATGGTAAAAAAAAAAGGGAATCGTTTCAACGTTAACATCTCTACTAATAATATACATAAAAAAAGGAGTGATGAAATGAATATAATTTCATTTTCAAGTTGAATACTTTACAAATTCCATCGGACACACAACACGAGAATGAAGTCACATCGTGCACGGGAGCTGAGCAGGGAATTTTGGGTTTTAGGAAACTTCTTACGCCGGTGCAGTGAGGTGAGCATATGAAATTTCGTAAAAAGGCCAAAAGAAGTTGTTTCCCTTTGGAAGATAGGCCTCGGACCCCACACGGGGAACTTCCCAAATCCTATCTTCTCTATCAAGTCTCTCTCTTGTACAACTTTGTGAGTCTCTTCCCTCCTTTCTCTCTCAACTTCTTGTTTCCCACTCTCTTATTACCCCTTTCAAACTCTTCAAATACCACGCCATCTTTCTCATGGCAACCGTTTTCTTATTTAAGTATCTTCCCATTCCTCATTCCTTGCATCTCTAAGCGATCCCTTTTTGTTCTGTTGTTAATTGGTTACTCCATGGACACTGATTTGGAGCACCCTGGTGTTCAGAGACTCAGATGTTCTGTTCAAAACTATGATTGGGGTAAGAGAGGAGCAGATTCTAAGGTTGCAAGGCTATTTGCATTGAATTCTGGTTACGACAGTATCCAAGATGACAAGCCTTTCGCTGAATTTTGGATGGGTACCCACGAGTCTGGTCCATCATTTCTGGTGAATGGTGGTGTTGAGAATGGTAATGCTATTGGGTCTGTGAGTCTCAGTTTGAAGGAGTGGATTGCTATGAATCCTAATGTGCTTGGCCATAAGGTTCTTAATAAGTGGGGTTGCGATCTTCCTTTCTTGTTCAAGGTTGGATTTTTATTTGTTTTCGTTTATGTTTGTTTATGTTTTGTTAGTACCTAGGATTGTTTGGAGTTCTCGATGTGGAATTTTTTTTTTTGAACTTTGAGTTTTTATCATAAATGGACTTTGTTTGTACTGCTCATTGACTTCCAGTTGTAGCAGTGTCAAGGACACGCAAGTTTTTACTTTTGTGTAAATTCCTTCTACGCAAGCATTATCCTTTGTTTTTATGTTAAAACTATTTTTTCTCAATTAGAATGCTGTTTTCCTGATTAATCATATGAGAAATGAGTTTTCGCTTAAGTTTTGTGGTTATACAAAAAAAAAGAAAAAAAAGGATGTATAAATACTTTTTCAGGTGTATTGAGCCTTTCTATGTTTTCTGTTTGATCTCTGATAGGTACTATCTATTGCGAAGGCATTGTCGATTCAGGCTCACCCAGATAAGGAATTGGCTAAATTACTGCACAAGTTGCAGCCAAATGTTTACAAGGATGATAATCACAAGCCTGAGATGGCTTTGGCCATAACAGATTTTGAGGCCCTTTGTGGCTTTATCAGTCTTAAGGTAGTTTCATCTGAGTCAACTTTTACTTATGGTCGAAATTCTTTCTCTTTTCCTTTTCGGCATCTAATGATATGAACAGTAACTGAAATCCAATCACTTTAGATTTTGTGAACAGTTCTTAACCATATTGATTTTGTTGAAATACTTCTCCGTGGTTTATCTATGATAAAGTTCATACCTTGATTGGTGTAACTGTCCTGCCAATTGTTATAACTGTTCATTATTTCAAATTGCTAGACTTATGTAGTAGTTACTACCAACTTGAATTTTCTGGATTTCTTTCAGTTTTTATTGATATTGATCTTAAGTCTTGTTTCTCCAGACTTCATTAATTAAACTTTTTGCTGGTTAAGCTTGTGAAAATCTGGTGGTTGACTGCCAACCTTTCTCCTCCTACAAAGAAGTCTTTGCCCATTTACAACTAGACTGTCCGTAAAAATATCCATTTATCTAGATTGTAGTCCAGAAATCATGTAATGAGCAACACTAGTCTAACACATGGAGAACAGGGTTTTGTATCCCCTGCTCATGTTTTCCGAAACAATAGAGCAATCGCTCTCTTAGTTAATTGGGTTCAATAGAAGTTTAAAGTTCTCTAAATCGAATTGAGGTTGGTTACATTGTGT
Source organism: Erythroxylum minutifolium (assembly GCA_027123815.1). Lineage (NCBI taxonomy): Eukaryota > Viridiplantae > Streptophyta > Magnoliopsida > Malpighiales > Erythroxylaceae > Erythroxylum > Erythroxylum minutifolium. The sequence continues at coordinate 17,634,110 of JAOTJB010000002.1, read as the reverse complement.
CTTATGCTTGTTAGTTTCCTTCAGATGTATTTGTCCGAATCTAACTCATTTGCTTGGAGCAAATTGCCTCTTTCCAGGAGCTTAAAGCTGTACTCAACAATGTCCCTGAGATCATAGAACTGATCGGCAGTGGAGTTGCTAGCCAAGCCTTGAACTTGAATGAGGAGGATGATGAGCAAAAAGTAAAATCAGTTCTCAGATCAGTTTTTACCCAACTCATGTCAGCTGGCAAAGAGATAACTACTAAAGTTATATCTAAGTTGAAAAGTCGGTTGCATCTAGAAAGTGAGGTTAGTATATGTTGTTCCAAGATCTGCTATTTTAGGAATATGCTCTGCTAATAGCGGCATTTATTCTGAAATTTCCCATCTTGGAAGGACCCCACAGGGCATTGAACTGTGGCAGAATTAAAGATTCACGAGTGGTTTAAGGCACTATGTGACCAGTGTGGTGATGACATTATTTTATCTTTTCAACTTATGAAGTTCTTGTAGTTGGAAATATATTTTCACAAGAATTTTAAATTTATAACAACTTTAAACATTCTTTCATCTTATAATTTCCAATTATCATTCTTATCACATGAATAAGGTTTAAATCAGTTGGGGAGTAGGGTGGTGGCTGCTATATTTTCTCTTTTTTGAACTTTTGAAGCTTCCTTTTATTAGGAAATGAATGTTTCAGGAAGGTTTTCAAGTTTCTCTTGCTCTCAATATTCTTTCATTTGCTAATGAGACTTTTCTGCAGTGATCCTTCTCACCATCTCTTATTGATGATATTTCCTTGATTTATTGACTGAAACTATTTTTGTTTCATCAGGTTAGGCAGTTGACGGAAAAGGAACAGCTGGTCTTGCACTTAGAGAAGCAATACCCAGGTGATGATGGTGTGATATCAGCGTTCCTTTTCAATCACGTGAAGCTTCATCCAGGTGAAGCATTATATCTTGGGGCAAATGAACCTCATGCGTATATTTTTGGAGAATGCATCGAGTGCATGGCAACTTCAGACAATGTTGTGCGTGCTGGCCTTACTCCAAAGCATAGGGACATTCAAACACTCTGTTCTATGCTCACATATAAACAGGTAAGGTATTTATTCCCATGTATAATTGTTAAGTATCAATAAAGTTGAAGGAGTAGAGGTGGAATGCCTGTGCTCAAAGGGAAATACTTGAAAATAACTACCTGCTATATTATTTTGTTTCGGAGATTAGATATCAGAAATCTGATATAACATTGAAAACTTTTTTGTTAGACATAGCGAATATTTTGTTTTCTTTCTTTCAAACAGAATAGCAATATCAATGGCCACTTTGTGGTCACTTGAAAGACACCTTGTTTCATAGCATCGCTTAGCAATATCAATGGCCACTTTGTGGTCACTTAAAGATACCTTGTTTCATGGCATCCCTTAGCAATATCAATGGCCACTTTGTGGTCACTTGAAAGATACCTTGTTTCATAGCATCCCTTAGCAATATCAATGGCCACTTTGTGAGCACTTGAAAGATACCATCAATGGCCACTTTGTGGGCACTTGAAAGATACTTGTTTCATAGCATCCCTTAGCAATATCAATGGCCACTTTGTGATCACTTGAAAGATACCTTGTTTCATACCATCCCTTAGCAATGTCAATGGCCACTTTGTGGTCACTTGAAAGATACCTTGTTTCATAGCATTCCTGGCATCCCTCTATTATGTGCAAGCAGCTGCAAAGTTTCTTCAAGAGGGAAAGAGTTGCAATAGCAAACAAGGGTCTCTTGCTTGTTTGCAGAATCAGGTGGCTGGCATTTATGGTGGTTGTGATTGATGCATGATTGGAGTTTGCTGCAAATATTATGTATACATAAAAAGTTGTGTTCAGGGCTTGGTTGTTCTGTCATAAGTACGGAGTTGTCATTTTATATGATACGTAGGAAGCAAGTGGGCATGTGGATAGTTTTGACATGCTTCCATAACATGTCATCATTATGCCTAGATGCATGGTGGGTTTTTTATAGGGCAGTATTCTATATGCCCATTTCTTTGTAGAGACTGGCTGCATTACTCACCTAATGGGTGGAGAAATTCTCCACTATTGTGACTATTTAGCTTTGTTTTGGCTACATGTTTCTGAACACTGGCAGTGTTTTTGCAACATTACTGCTGACATCCGTTCTGATCCAGGGCTTCCCTGAAATCCTGAAAGGATTTCCTCTAAGTCAGTATATAACAAGATACCTTCCACCTTTTGACGAGTTTGAGGTTGATCGCTGCATTCTTCCTAGCAAGGCTTCAACCGAGTTTCCAGCAGTCCCTGGTCCTTCTGTTTTCATAGTGATCTTTGGGGAGGGAGCAATGCATAGGCTAACATCCAAAGATGTAATTACTGAAGGAGATGTTCTGTTTGCACCCGCAAGCACAGAGATAAGGGTAACAGCTTCATCTGAGTTGCATCTGTACAGGGCTGGAGTGAATAGCAGGTTCTTTCAAATATTGTAGATTGGAAGATACATCTCTTTCCAGCTTTCAGGCGGGGTATGAGGATGTACTATAGGGCGAGCATGTAAATGGAATAATGTTATAGTAAAGAGTTACGATAGTCGGAATCTTGTAAGTTATTGCATAAGAGTTAAGAAAATGAGAAAAAAGAAACCCATTTTTCAGTTTGATATAAGAATTCTGTTTACTCAATTCCATAGTTCATCCACCTAAATAATATTAGTAATCTTGAAGAAAAGTTTGACAAAGGTTTTATCTCTGACAAGACAACTGGTACTTCATGATCTGCTCTCCTTTTTCCAGCCATTCAGTTCTTTTTCCTAGTTATCTCTTTGTTCCCACGTTTTTATTTGTCAACCCATTGTTCTCTTATCTACTCTTGAAATGCATGCTTTGAAGAATTTAAAGAAAAAAAACTATTCTTACCAATTGCAAGTTGAAAAGGATTTACTATTCTTACCGATTGCAAGTTAAAAATGAATGTGGCTTGCTTGCTACAGCCCTACAACAAGATAAAAAGAGTAGATACACACTAAAAGGAATTGTTTCTTATTTAAGGCGAAGCTTAAACTTGGACCCCCATACTTTGGCAGTCGAGAAAGAGAGCCTTTGGAATTTGTAGAGTGCGTAATGGCAGGTTTATTAGTGTGGCATCACCTATCCCCAAGATTTAGTTACGTGATAAATTGTGTTAGCACACAATTAGAGAAAAAGAAGAGGAGAAAAATAGTTCGTCAAATTTAATAATCTTCTATAACTGGATTTAAGCTAAATTTATTATTAGATCTATGAAACAATATTATAAATCTGTTAAATATTATAACAATATTCTCTTCTTTAAAGAATTTAGTCTTTCCATAAGATTTTGTGTCATTCTTTTCTATGGTAATTGAGATTGGCGATGACTAGGAAAAATCAGTGGTCACATCATTTTTTTCTTTTTTCATATCCTATACTTGAAATAACACAACTTCATCTATGATCAACGCGAGTAACAACAAATGAATTATTACTTCCAATTATCCATACAACACTAGTGCAGGCCTTGTTCACAATTACTATCATCGAGGATTCCCTTTGAAATCTTTATCTTCCTTATGGTTGAACTCTTCGAGACTACAAGGCGAGACTTTTTCAATTGAAAGCGTTTTGCATCGGTTTGAGCTCATAGGCTACCTTTCATCATGCAAACTAAAAACCTTATCTAAAAGATCTTGGTCGACTCCACTCCTCAAACAACTACCACATCTTATTCAAGCAAATAAAAAGGAAATCAACAGAAGTCTTATTAGCATTTCTATGGTTGAATATAGACGTTACTGGCCCATTTCTAGTTAGAGACAAATTGTTTGTCTATGATTTTAAAAAAAACACCAATAATGATATTATTGTTCTTCATTTTAGATCCATCTACTATATCACTCGAAGTCTCATCCATAAGTTTCGACAAAACAAGAATTGACGTTTCTTTGATAACAAGTAACTTAGCGATGACATGAAAGTCAAGATTAACCTTATTAATCCAACAAAACTAGAACTGAGCATAATCTGAGATGATCTTTGTAACAACACATTTATTATCCATCTTCTAGAAGTATTCTATTACTCTTGGGGGCCTAATTCTAATGACTCTCGTGAATCACGTTTTCATGTTTCTAGGGCCTACCATTACAGGTTTACGTTGCATTAATTGTTTATTGTCTTTGAATGAATTCTGAAAAAGCAAAACTACTAGTGTTAAGTACGTACAATACATGCATTAATTATGATTTCACTTGTTAACTTTTAAAAGGAATAAAAACTGGAGAGAAGAGTGTGCCTGGCTGGATATGTAAAATAAAAGTTTAAAGAAAACTTTTTTGTGGGACCATGATCAAAAACTTTGTTTTTTGTTTGCATTACTTGCTTACTGCAAATTTGGAAAACGAAAAGTGAAAGAAAAGTCAAGGTTTTGTGGGATTACCATTAAGACATTGAATTTGTGTTGTATTAATTATTTACTGCATTTGTATGAGATCTGAAAAACGTGTTTTCTGTTTTTGGAAAACAAAAGACTTAAAAGACAAGGTTTTGTGGGGCTCATCGTGGAGAGGCTTTTGGTTGTGTTGTTGTAAAACATAATATTTAGGGGTTAAAATGTATGAAAATCGTGACTTCTTTGTTGACAAGTCAAAAGGTTGAATATGGATGTTAACATATTGAGTCAATTATGTTTTAGTTTCTGGTATAGTTTTAGACTTTACAACATCATCTTTCAATATTACAGATAAATTCCAAAATTCATGTATACTTATTAATTAAATGTTTATTGTATTGAAAGCTTGTTAGTCACCAAAGTGATATCACTTGAAAAGATATTTAGGCATTTAATTATTCATGTTATGTGATGCTAATAAATGACATAATAGAAGAACTGAACAATTGAGATTATTAATTATAATGCTAGGAAATCAGCCAAAGGAGAATCATCGCTTATAATTAATAACATTAAAGAGACTTATCGACTTACTTGGTGAATATGTGTATATCCAAAGAGAACATGCATACTAGTTTGAGTATGATTGACTCTCTATCAAAGTGTGTAAATATATGTTAACATCATCATTGATTAAGAATATGTGTTTAAGTATCACCCAAACGTGGACTTAAAAAAAATATTAAAGTTTATATATATATATTAAAGTTTATTATTGTCTGAATATATTAATTGTTCTCAAAGTATTAATGTGTGAGTTTGTTTTGACGTTTGTAATTTCTAGTAATTTGTTAGCTATGAGCAACGATTTGATCAAGTTTAATGGGCTAAACTATGCCTATTGGTAGGAGTAAATCCAATTTTAGTTAGGTATTATAGATAAGGATCTGGCATTAGTTACAGAGAAGCCTACAACTATTACTGAGACTAGTACTCAAGCTGAAAAGACATATCTTGAGGCTTGGAAAAAGTTTAATAGGTTGAGTCCAAACTTGATGCAATTGACAATGACTGAAAATGTTAAGCCAGCAATGCCTCATACGAACAATGCAAGGGAATTCATGATGAAAATCAAAGAGAACTCACAATCAGACATAACTAACAAGTTTATTGTAGGAAGCTTCATGAGCGAATTGACGATTAAGAAGTTTGACTGGTCATAACCTATCTATGATCATGTAACAAGCATGTCAAATTTGTCCACAAAGCTGAAATCAATGGGCATGGATGTGAGCGAATCCTTCCTAGTATAGTTTATCATCAACTCAATTCCTCCTGAATTTGGTCAGTTCCAAGTGAATTACAATACGCTAAAGGAGAAATGAAACTTTCAAGAAATCAAGGCCATGTTAGTGTGGGAGGAAGGGAGACTAAAGAAAATGAAGGAACACTCTATTCATATTACAGTACACAAAGAAGCTAGCAACAAAAAGGAAAAGCTAGGAAAGAAGGCAATAAGAAGGACAAAGCCCCAATGAAGGTTATTGAGGGTCAAATCCATAAAAAGAAGCGTTGTCTCTTCTGTAAGAAAGCTGGTCACCTCAAGAAAAATTGCCTTAAAAAAAGGCTTGGTTCGAAAAGAAAGGTAAGTACTATGTTTCAGTATGTTTTTAATCAAATCTTATTGAGGTGCCTAATAATACCTGGTAGTTAGATTCAGGTGCAACTACTCATATGTCACATATTATGCAGGGATTCCTTTCGATCCAAACCATAAATAGAACTGAAGAGTTCCTGTATATGGGTAATAGAATGAAGGCACGAATAGAAGGAATAAGGATCTATAGATTGATCTTAGATACTAGTTGTAGTCTAGATCTTGAAAAGTGTCTTTATGTTCCTGAATGTGCTAGAAATTTAGTTTTTGTTAGTAAGTTGGATCAGATAGGTTTTAGTTTCAATGTTGGAAATGATGTTTTTTCTTTGTATAATGATAGTACTATTATGATTCTTGTATATTAATGGATGATTTAGATCGTTTCGACCTTGATGTTAATTATTCTGAATCCTTGTTTCATGTTAAACATAATATTTGTGATAAACGTAGTGTACATAATGAACACTCTGCTTACTTATGGCATCAAAGGTTAGGCCATATATCTAGAGAAAGGGTGATGAGGTTAGTGAAAAGTCAAATCTTACCTCAACTAGATTTTACGAATTGAGATGTGTGTGTGGATTGCATTAAAGGCAAGCAAACCAAACACATATCTAAGAAGTCATCCACAAGAAGTAATGAGTTACTTGAATTAATACAAACTGATATATATGGTCCATTTCATGTCCTATCTTGAAGCAATGAAAAGTATTTTATTATCTTTATTGATAACTATTTACGTTATTGTTATCTCTATTTACTGCATGAAAAATCTCAATCAGTGGACATTCTTGAGGTGTTCATTAATGAGGTAGAAAGGTAGTTAGATAGAAAAGTGAAAGTTGTAAAGTCCAATAGAGGTGGTGAATATTATGGTAAATATGATGAGAATGGACAGTGCTCAGGTTCATTTGCAAAATTTCCTAGTCGACTCATTTGTGTACAGTAATGCTTGGTACACCACAATAGAATGGTATAACTGAAAGGCAGAATTGTACTCTTATGGATATAGTTAGAAGTATGTTAAGTTACACGAATGTACCTTTTAAAGATAGGTACATATCTACTTAATAAGGGGTTCCTAGTAAAGCGATTCCTGTGACACCTTATGAATTGTGGATAGGTAGGAAACCTAACTTGAGGTACCTGCATATTTATGAAACAAAACTTGATGTAAGAACCATTAGTGGTTACTTCATCAGTTATCTAGAAAAGTCTAAGTGGTACATATTTTATTGTCCTAACCATGGTATAAGAATAATTGAGTCTTGTAATGCTAGGTTCATTGAAAATGGACAAATCAGTGGGAGTGGGGAACTAAGAAAGGTGGGTATTCAAGAGATTCAAGTGAAAAATCCTTCACCTAGTATCTCTTCTCAAGTTGTTATTCCTCTTGTTGTACCACAGTCATGCAACATATCAGAACAAGAAGTTAATATTCCAAACCCACAAGAAGTGAATGTTAATAATGAACTAGTAAATAATGTGTAAGTCACAAATGATCAAGTGATACCACAAGAAATAGTATTGGGAAGGTTTACAAGGGAGAAAAGACCAACTATATCAAATAACTATATGGGGTATTCATTTGAACATGAGTGTGACTTAAGCATTGATAACGAACCAGTCTCATTTAAAGAAGCCATGAAATGTAATAATTCTGAAAAGGGGCTCAATGCTATGAAATAAGTTTTAAAATCTATGGATGATAATTAAGTCTAGGAACTAGTTAAGTTACCTGAAGGCTCAAAGCAAATGGGCTATAAATGGGTCTTTAAGACCAAAAGGAACTCGAAAGGTAATATTAAAAGGTATAAAGTCAGAATTGTAGCC
>JAOTJB010000002.1:17601793-17612450 GCA_027123815.1 Erythroxylum minutifolium | reverse complement strand
AGTGACCTCTCATATAACTACTATGAAAATATGAAATGATCTCAGTTCTTAATATTCTATCAAACCTAACTACCAATTGTGTCTTCCATGTTAACAATTGGTACCAATTATAGCTAGACCTCTCTATCTACCCTTCTTATAGCTTTTTAATCAAAATTTGTATTAGAAGATCTTCCTGGTTAATTTTCTGCAACAAATCAGTATTGACGTTGGAAACCATCCTAGCATATAGTTCCAAGCTTCCTACTCTTTACAGAGCATTCACAATCCCGTTATCTACTCCTTTCTTGTACTTTATTGAAATGGGGTTATCTAGGATGAATCTGTTCCCAGTTTGCTGGTAAAACAAATTTAGTTGTTATTATTTCGGTAGTTATTTGAATAAGGATTGTTTTTTTCCCAAGTTTGTCCTCATCTTCCATCAATGATTTCAACAATTTGAGTGTGACTAATCCTGGTGCTACAACGAGAAACATACAACTTAGCAATGATCTTTTCAGCTCAAGTTTTCCCTTTCAATTGACGAAGGACAAGTTGAATGACCAGAATTACCTGGAATGGAAAACAATAAAATTGGCCATTTATGGCAAAAGAAAATTTGGCCATTTGACTGGAGAGATAACAAGGTCAGCTTCGGACGATCTGAATATGGCAATATAGTGGTCCAAAAATTTTTTGATCACAGCTTGGTTGATTAATTCAGTATAACCTACAATTGGAAAACCCCTATATGTTTCTGCCCACAGCAAAAGACATATGGAACGCGTTTCAAGATATGTATTCAAATGTTGAGAATTATTCTCAAATTTTTGAACCAAAAATGAAGTTGTGGAAGGCCAAATAAGGAGACTACAATGTTACTTTGTCTTATAATGAATTTGTAACCTTGTGGAAGGAATTAGAGTTATGTTATAAAGATGATTAGTATTGTCCAAATGATTTCAGATGTTGAGAATTCTTCTCAAATTTTTGAACTAGAAATGAAGTTGTGGAAGCCAAGCAAGGAGACTGTGATGTTACTTTGTCTTATAACGAACTTGTAACCTTGTGGCAAGAATTGGACCTATGTTGTCAAGATGATTGGGACTATCTGAATGATAGTGTTCGGCATTACAAAAAGGGAAGAAAAAGATAAGATTTATGCTTTTCTTGAAGGATTAAATCAAGAATTGGATGAATTTAGAGGCCAGATTCTGGGAAGAAAACCATTGCCCTCATGCCTTGGAAATAAGAAGAGGGGAGATGAAGCAGAAAGTGAGATTGTCAACACCAAATCAAAGGCTGAAGGTTTTGCACTCGTATCTGAAGGAACGGAGGCCGATGGAGAAAGGAAAAACAACCAAAAGCCTTGGTATGATCACTGTAAATGCAATTTGCATACACGAGAAACATGTTGAAAAATTCATGGAAAGCCAAAAACTGGAAGAAAAAAATTTAGAGAAAACCATAATTCCCAAGCCAAAACTATTGAATTCGGAGCCAAAGTGCCTTCTAGCACACAGCCATTCACAAAAGAATAGGTAGAGTAAATCCATAAAATTCTTCAATCTCATTTTCTCTAGTTCAAATCGTTCTTGTTTTTTGATCAAAAAGGAAATTATTTAGTTCCCACTTGCTTCAGTATCAATTCAAATAATTCTTGGATAATATTCTCGGGTAACAAATTTTATGACTGGATCATCTAAATTATTTCCTATAGCTCTTGTGTAGAAGATCAAAGAGTAAAAATGGCATATGGTTCCTTCTCACCAATAGCTAGAAAAGGATCAATTGTTATTTCTCTGATCTTGCACTCCATAATGTTCTTCATGTTCCTAAATAGTCAAGTAGCTTGTTATCAGTCAACAAAATAACTGTTGATCAAAATTGTTGAGCTATTTTTTCTTCATCTAATTGTCAATTTCACGGTATGAACACTGAGAAGATGATTGGAAATGCTAAACAGGTTGACAATCTCTATTTCTTTGAAAATGAATATGACTCAAACACATAATCCCAAAGAATTTGTATCAGTTCTATTTCAAACCTTAATGAGAGTAAAATTATGTTATGACATTTTAAATTAGGACATCCAAGTTTCCACTATATGAGACAATTGTTTCCAAATTTTCTTACAAATGAAGATCAATATTCGTTTCAGTTTGAAATTTGTCAAGTATCATCAAACATCTTTCCTAACACAACCTTGCAAGACTGCAAAACCCTTCACTATGATCGATAAAACCCTTCACTATGATTGATAGTGATATCTGGGGACATTCAAGAACAAAAACAATTACTAAAAGAAGATAGTTCATAATTTTATTGATGACCATACTAGACTTACTTGGGTATTTTTACTTAATGAGAAATCATATGTTGAGAGCCTATCTTAGAAATCATATGTTGAGAGCCTATTTTAAGACTTCTATAAAATGATCCAAACACAATTTCAAAATAGGATTCAAGTTTTTAGAACTGATAATGGAAAAGAATATTTCAACAAAATTTTAAGGAATTATTTTGTCGAGAAGGTATTGTTTATCAAAGCTCATACACTGACACCCTCCAAAAAATGAAATAATAGAGAGGAAAAATAAATATCTATTAGAAATTGCAAGATCTTTAATGTTTTCAACTAGTACTGATGGGGTGAGGCTATCCTAATAGCTACATATTTGATCAATAGGATGCCTTCAAAAGTTTAAAATTTCTAACCTCTCTTAATTATTTTAATTAATGTTTTCCTTCCTCTTGGTTATCATATTATCTTTCACTTATTAAGGAGTCGATTATTTCATACATAATCAGAAGGAAGCCTTGCCAATAAGTTATTAAAAAGCTTTACTAGTAGGAATTTGAAGCGGCTGGTCTATAGTTTTTATAAGAGTCTTACTGTCTTTCAAATCATGTTTGAAGGGAAAGGCGAAGAAAGAACAAATAACCTTAAAGTGTTTGGGTGTACTACATTTGTTCATATCCATGATAACAATAAGGAAAAGTTGCTTCTGGAGCTTGAAAACGTGTTTTTGTTAATTGTCTTTCCACTCAAAAAGGGTACAAATGCTTTGATCCAATACCTAAAAGATTTTTTGTCTCCATGAATGTCACCTTTTTTGAAGATAAACCTTTATTTTCTCTCGCCTCATCTTCAGGGAGAGATATCTAGTGAAGATTGTGTTTTGATATTCATAAAATAAGAAACCACAAGGAAAATGATACTACAGTCAACTTGTGGATTTTTTCTATAATCCTGGTTCAAAAACTGATAATATCTCAAATAATAGAAATAAGGATCCATCTTTGATGCCCTTACAAATTCAATCTCAAAACAGGAATGAAATGTGTGCGAGACAAGATACATTTCTTTCTTAAAAGGCAATGCAACAAGACGATATCGTTTTAAAGTGAAAGTTTTTTTGAAAAAATATCCATAACAAAAAAAAAAGGAGCAGAAAGCTTGTAGCACAGCCAAGAATCTAACCCGAAGACATCCAAAAATTCAAGACCAATCATGTAAATCTGAGTATAAGTCTATTCCCATTGAGACAATTTCTCATAAACGAATATGTATTTTAGAGTCAAATGAAACTTTAGATTTACCGATTACTCTTAAAAAAGATTCTAGAACTTGTACTCAATATCCTTTATATAACTTCCTATCTTATCAAAGTCTATCTCCATCATTTCAAGTATTTGCTTATAAGTTGTCCAATGTTTACAGTCCTAACAATATACAGGACACTCCAAACATTCTTAAGTAGAGAGAAATGGTCCTAGAGGAGATGACAGCTCTAAAGTTAATCTTTCGAGAGTAAAAACACTGGTTGGATGTAAATGAATATTCACTGTGAAGTATAATTATGATGGATCACTTAAAAGCTATAAGGCGTGCTGGTTGCTAAGAAGTTTACTCAAATCTATGGAATTGACTATTCAGAAACTTTTTCACTTGTTGCGAAGTTGAATACTATGAATGTGTTGTTTTCTATTATAGTTAATCTATATTGGTCTCTAAATGCCTTCCTAAATGGAGATTTTAAAGAAGAGGTGTACATGGAAGCTCTCATAGGATTTAGTAAAAGCTTCGAAAAAGGGATAAGCAAGCTTAAAAATCTTTAGATGGGTTGAAACAATTACCAAATCCTAGTTTGACAGATTTGCTAGATTCTTGAAGTCTCAAGGTTTCATGTAAGGATAGTCTGACTATATTCATAAAAACTTTTGTAGAAGAGAGGATTGCAATTCTAATTATGTATGTAGACAACATTCTCCTCACTAGTGAAGATTTTTTAGGAAATGGAAAATTTGAAGAAGAATTTCTTGAATGAGTTTGAAATCAAAGACGAGTTGGGGTCTCTTAGATACTTCTTCAAGATGGATATTGCTAAATCAAAGAAGGGAATAGTAGTCGCCCAAAGCAAGTATATCCTGTATCTTTTAGAAGAAATAGATACTCCTATGGCATCTAACTTAAAGCTTGGTGAAGTTAAGGAAGGAGTTCCAATAAATACAAGTCAATATCAACGATTGATGGGAAAGCTAATCTATTTATCCCACGCTAAACCAGATATTTTCGTTGTTATTAGTGTGGTAAGGTAGCTTATGCATACCCCTTATTGAGAACACTTGGAAGTAGTGTACAAAATCTCAAGATAAAGGGAATTCCAAAGAAAGGATTATTCTTCAAGAAAAGTGATTAGCAAAGAGTCGAAGTCTATACTGATGCAAACTGGGCAAGGTTTCTTAGCAGCACAAGGTCTACTTTTGGATATTGCATTTTTTTTGGGGGAAAGTCTAGTAACTTGGAGGAGTAAAAAAAAAATTGTTGTGGTCATGAGTAATGTGGAGGCAGGAATTTGTGAAATGATCTGACTTAAAAGAGTAATGAAAGAACTTAAGAGATCAGTGAAACATCCAATAAAGTTGTTTTGTGATCATAGACCAGCTATTAGTATCAACAATAATCCAGTTTAGCATGATCGGATGAAACGTGGAAATTGATAGGCATTTTATAAAAGAGAAACTTGAAAGTGGACTGATTTGCATACCATTTATACCTACATCACAATATGTTAATGTCTTCACCAAAGGACTACAAGGGCAAAATTTGGAGTTCTTTGTAAGCAAAGTTGGCATGATCAATATTTATCCACCAACTTAAGGGAGAATGTTGTTATTCTAGAGATAATTAACTGATATTCTAAAGATAATTAGCTAATATTATAAAGATAATTAGGTGGTTTAAGGCTAGAGGTTAACAACTGGATTAATGGGCTTTTATTATTTAGAGAATAAATGGATTCTCCTTGATTAAGGAGGTGATTATGGTTGTACTTTCCTATATATTCCCTATACAATTCTAGGAAAGATTAATTAAGAATTACTTTTCCCTATGATTTTCTTTAAGTACCATAAACATTGTCAAATATTTCTTTCACATATCATAGTAAATCCTAATTTTACCCTGAATTCTGAAATTTTTTAATGATTTACAATGCTACTCCATTCTAGGGAATCCAATGGACAAATGAATCAATTAAATAACCAGAAAATTAGTGACATCAACTGCATTGTTTATTGCTGTTTTTCATTAGGGAAATCTTGACTGTCTATATGGAAATGGGAAGAGGTAGAAGGCAACATAAACAAACCGTGCCACTTGTTGATCATCCATTTCTGAAGCAAAAAATGTTTCTTTGCATAGAGTGAGATCATTTTGAAAAGCTTTAGCTGCCAAGCTGCGAGTCACCTGCCCACAAGTTTGAAGTCGTTCTCATTTTATAATAATAACTCAAAAGAGTAGAAAAAAGAATGGTTTTCCTAGAGCAAGAATTCAACAGGGAAATCTAATGATGCCAAACCAAAGGCTATCCTAATGCTTAGATCTGTATCAGGCAAATGCATATCTTTTATAATTAATGATGCAGAAGACGTAAGTAGTTTTCTATTGGCAAGAAAATCCAGCTTAAAAGATAGTGCAAAAAGTTGAGAAGAATAGGTGTATAAGATAAAGATAAAGTATAACTGTAAACGTGTAAAGAGTTGATATGTTTCCCCGATAAGATTAGATAGTACATTTGTGTTTTATCTACTTTAATTTGACTGAAGATTATATTATATTTAGTTTTAAACCAAAACAAAAGTAATATAGATAGAATATAAATGTCGTAGTCAAGTATAATTGAATATCTTATTTTGTGTTAACAATTTAAGTAGCTAATAAATCATTTCATGATATGCTTCTGCAAAAATTAGTTTTTATACGTCATTTATTTTTGTTTTGCAAGATGGTATTAGAGCTTAATTGATCTTTCAGGTTTTGTGCTTCTAACGAGTGAAAATTGGCTAGGGTTCACTTCCATTAAAAACAAACTATACACCAAAAAGTTGAAGATGGCTTCCAACAGCTTTTCTATCTCAATAGTTTTGGTTTTTTACGGCAAAAAATACCAATTTTGGACAGTAAAAGTGAAAGCCTACCTTCGAACTTTTGATCTGTGGGATATGACGGATGTAGAGAGGTACCTAGCACAACTTCCTGATAATCAATTGTGAACCAGATCAAAGTACAAGAGAAATCAAAGAAGTTCAAGGCACTCTCACCAATACATGAATCTGTTTTTGAAACAATCTTCTCAAGAATCATGAGTTGCAATACTGGAAAAGAGGCATGGGATAAGATCAAGAGTGAGTTTGAAGGATTTGACGATGAAAGATACTGGAAACATCAAGGAATATATAGATAGGCTCATGAAGGTAGTAAATCAGATTAAGCTGTAGGGAGAAGAGTTATCTGACTTTAGAGTGGTCAATAAAGTTCTAATAAGTGTCCCTGAGAAATTTGATTTTCAATCTCATATTTATAGGACTTATTTTCCTTGACAGAATTAGTTAAATGCCTTAAACCTTTTGAACAAAGAGGAGCTTTCAGACAAGATGATGCATCAAATGTGGTTTTCCTAATGAAGCACAGGGATGCAAAGACAAAGTTTGATGGAGGCACAAAGCAATATGGTGACAGAAAAAGTAAAGAGAAACAATACAATGATGGGATTGCAAGCAATGGAATAGCTGTTTCTACAATTTCCAGTATGAAAGTCTTAACTGACGTACTGTTTGTACCTGAAATTTCAAAAAATCTGCTTGGGACAACTATTGGAAAAACAATACCCATTGAACTCCAAAGGTAATATTTGTACCATTTCTGACCATCTTGAATATGAGCTGATGTCTTTCTTGTAGGACTATGGCAAAAGGGATTTGGCCATTTCAGCTTTGAAACAATGAAGATTATGCACACAAAAATTTAGTTCATGATCTGCCAACTATTTGTAAAACTTTTGGATTTTGTAAAGCTTGTCAATTAGAAAATCAAACCAAAATGCCTTTTCGTGATAGCATTTAGAGAGCTTAAGAGAAAACCCAACTTGTACTCTGATATTTGTGGACCACTGAGAAAAAAGTCCATAGATGGAAATGTGTATCTTCTACTGGTTTCTTTTCTAATTCAGAAGTCAGAAACCTTGCTGGAGTTCAAGAAGTTCGAAAAAGCTCCATAGAGAAACAAAGTGATTGATCAATCGAGATCCTTTAAACATATACTGACTCAATTTGTCTCTAAAGAGAATTTTTCGGAGAAGCTTGAGATGTCCGATAAGTCTAATGACCTACTTCTTAGGCATGGAAGTTATGCAGATTAATGAAGTCATCTTCATTTCTCAAGAGAAGTATGCTTGGGAGATCCTGAACAGGTTAAAAACAGAAAGATCAAAACCTATGGTTGCATCACTACTTGTGAATTAAAAACTTTCAATGCTTGATGGTGAAACAAAGGTTGGTGCATCTAAATTTAGAACCATCGCAGGATGTTTGCTATACATAACAGCTACAAGACTTGATATAACGTTTGTTGCAAGGTTGCTATCAAGGTTTATGCAAGCTCCAAGTAAACTACACATTAAGGCACCTAAGAGGAACAACCAATTTTGCCCACATTGGAAGAATAAGAGAGATGAGCCACATGGGTATGTAGATAGTAATTGGGAAAGAAGTTTTGATCACGCCATAAGCATTTTAGGTTATGTTTTTACTTTTGGAAGTGGAGTTTCTCTTAGAATTCAAAGAAACAAGAAACAGTTGCTCAATCTACAGCCGAAATTCTATCAAATTTAAGCCAAGTTCCAAAAAGAGCAAATACAAGCTGAATTGATAACAAATCAACCATAACATAGCTGAAAATCCAGTTGTACATGGCATAATGAAGCATATAAAAATCAAATTTCATGCTTGTTACAGAATATAGCAGTTGTAAACAGCTGTTACAGATTGTACAGCTAATGTAAATAACATATTCATAGGGATTATAGCATAATCACAGGAATTACTTTCCTAGTTTAGCCTATGTGTTCTTGGATAAATACATTAGAAAACAAGAAAAATTTTCTTCTCATTTTCTCTGCTTTCTCAATGCTATAAGGGAAACTGAGAAGAATAAAGAAGTAAAACTCTGTCATTGCAACTCAGAAGCTAGCAGATATAATGATTAAAGCTCTTCCCAGAGAAAAATTCTTCTTAGGACAACGATAAGTGTTACAAGGAAAAGTATCAAGAAAAAGTGTTATAGTTGATATGTTTCTTACATAAGATCAGTTATTAAATTTGTGTTTTTATTATATCAGTTTAACTGCAGATAAGATTAAATTTGGTTTTAGATCAGAATAAAAGTGTTATATATAAAATATAAATCTAGTAGTTAAGAATAATTGGATATCTTAGTTTATATTCAGCAAAATTTAAAGCATTTGATGATGAATAGTTTTTTTTTTTAACCTCATACTTAGTTCTGTTTGCAACATAAAGTGTCAATTCTTCAGTTGAAAATAGGCATTAATAGACTATAAAAAAGAAAATACCTTAAAAGCAGTAATAGGTTTGGTGAAGATATACCTCCAGACTAGCCCACTGGACATATCAAAAACATACTTCAACCTGGGCTAGTTATTTATAAGGCAGACAAGATAAAATCAAAAGTAATATGTGCAACCTACCTATTACCTGAAGGAGGCACAGAACAGACAAGAACAGCTCCATCAAGATCAGGAAATGTCCTTTTCTTTTCTGAGATTTAAGGGAAAAGGCATATAAAATACAGTCAGTAGAAGCAAAAGTAACTTTTCAAGCAAATGTAGCCAAGATTTGTATCTTATATCAGAGACGAGTAATTGTAATGCAGTGCTCTAAAGAAAATACGTGTAACATGATTCTGCACCCAACGAAATGGAGATGCAACTGTCACCCCGTATTTGAATTTCCTCTCATAAATGTTTAAAGTTTGTTTAACATTCACATTGATAAAGTGATAAAAATGACTGAAAATAGTGTATCTTAAACTGAAAGACACCTCATCCATTTCAAATATGTTTGAATATAAGAAGATGATTACCTGTATTTTGTCCATTTCTTATTTCTGCTATATAGTACTGAACAATAAGCCCTCCAAATGAATGTCCAAGTAAGACTGGTGGCAACTGGAGATTTTTTTGGATGAAATCGGCAATATCACCTGCATGTGTCTACCGCAGAATTGTAGATGGGGCAGGATAAAAGAGAATTTGAATCTATATGATAAGGCATAGGATACAAGAATCTACAAGCAAGAACAATTCAGTCCGAAATGGATTCTGTATACCTGAAGAGTGCCAGCAAAAGAACCGGTAGGTTCATCACTTTCGCCCTGTAAAAATTGGGTGGCAACATGCACCATGTCAACACAGCATTGGCATCTGAAACAACATAAATAATCTCTAGCAAACTATGTCTCATTGTAGAAGTTACGAGTTAACTGAGCTCCAAGCCTAGGCAGATAGGAGCATTCAAACACTAAACAGGGACTTGATGAAAGAATACAAAAGCTCTCAAACTACAGAATCCCATGTTGAATTTCAAAATTGTTAAATTTTTTTAAAAACATATAGCTGATTAAATATCATCAGTAAAGAATACTATGCACGGAATTTTACCAGAAAATAATAGGAACTATTCTGGCTAAGGATTGGTAGAAATTGGAAAGAAAGTAAAAACAGCATGATTCAAACATACCCTTTAGATTTGGTGCAAAGAACAGTTAGAGTAACAAATATTTTGGGGGCTCAGTATGAAGTAATGGTTTCAAAATTTTCAGGATCGAAATTGCATTTAGACAGAATATCTAAAGTAATACCTCAAATGACAGATTAGGCGCGTTAGACAGGATATCGAAAGTAAAACATCAATGACAGATTATGCACATTATTCTTCCTTCAAGACATGTGATTTTGCTTTCGAGATTGTTGGGTTAAAATGGTTCTGATACTATGTTATATTAGTAGAAAGAAAGGGGAAAGAGAAGCTAGAAGATTATATACATTGGCTTAACGTAGTTTGCCTGTACGGACTTTTTTTTTCCCTTTTCCTGTAAAAATAAAAATCCGTTTGTTTTTTATCATTAATAATAATTAAAAATAAAACTTAAAAACAAATTATTTTTAATTAAATAAATTTATTTTAGCTCTCATATAATAATTTTTTAATATTATATCATTTAAATAAATAAATAATTTAAAAATTAATATTTTATTTAAAAATTAATATTTATTTAAAATATATTTCAATTATCAAATCAAAATTTATTTGAATA
>JAOTJB010000002.1:17573210-17585146 GCA_027123815.1 Erythroxylum minutifolium | reverse complement strand
ATAAACCATAAGTATAAATGATACTTATGTGAGTTTGGAAATATGTATGATTATGTGATGAGAATAATGGAAAGATAACCAGGATTGTTATTGAGCATGCGTTGTACATAGTCCATATACATATTTGTGCTTAAATAAATACTTAAGATTGCGCAAAGTTGTAATGTGTGTGCAATATATGTATTGCATAATGTTGATGTGCAGGACAAACGTTCACATCCAGACATTTCCAGATTAGGGAAGTTAATGCTAATCTGGAGCGTACTGTGAGTCGATCTAGATGGTCTCATTTCATTGTTTGTTCTGATTTCAGTTTCTACATTAAATGACTATGGTTTTGATTATTATGCATTGTGAATATGATTGATATGAATGTGATTTGCTTATATTGATGCTGGACAATAAAGGTCCGAGACTTGATGTATGAATGTGATATTGAAGTGCTACTTATATGTGAATGTGACGAAATAAATGTTGCTCAACAATTATGTTGAATGTTGGACTAAGGTCTAATGATAAAGGTGATCTGAATGCGAATATGCATATGAATGAAAAAGTGATTCTCAAGTTAAATGTTGAATGCTGGACTAAAGTTTGATGACATGTAAAGTGAAAGAAAGTGACTGTTTGATCATATGTGACCTATGCATTTCATTTCATGAATGCATGTAAAATAAAGGCAGTTGTGACCGGAGTTGCCAGTGAAAAAGAGATCAAAGTTCAAAATATGAAAAGAGCCTCAGGCTTAGTTGTGAATGTACCCGGTATCTACTAAGGGATGTGGGACATTATCTAATATAGCTCGGTATCTACGAGGGATATGGGCCAGCCTGGTATCCACAAAGGATATGGGCTAATAAAAAAGGCACTCGATCACAACAATAATAATTAAAAGTGAATCTCATAAGCATTGTGTATGCATATGAAAGTATGGTTTAAATATTTAATTGATTTTTGAACATGATACGTGTTAATGTGAAATATGAAATGAAAGATTAAGTGTTATATGATGCATTATGATTATTAAAGAAATGATGTAAATTATATGAAAATGTGTAAACTGTATGTGTTATGTGATTGAGTGAGCTATCGAGGATGGTCACTCATTGAGTTCGTAAAACTCACCCAAAATTTACAATATTTTTCAGGCTCAGAAGAGACATCTAGTTAAATCAACTGGAGTCTAACCGCTAACTTTGAGTAAGAAATAAAGGTCGGGATCAGTTCGCATCTACATTTGTACCTTCTATTTTTGTATTAATTTGCATATTCTACAATTTTTGTACAATGTGTATTTGAACATTATGGTTATACTAATTTTCCAAGTGGGAAATGTTGTAAATGATTTTGTGATGCAATAACTTTTGAAATTGGAACCGTTTTGCAAATGAAATTGATTAAAGTGTTTTAGTAATTGTGATTTCCAGTTTATGAAATAAAAAGTTTGGGCCCGAAATTGATTATTGATTTTCACATACGTTAGTGAAAAAAAAGGGGTACCGAGTTTCGAGTGTTTGACTAATTGATTGTTTTAGCATGCCACTCTTGTGGGATATACACTCAGACATCACTTAGGATGTTGGGTATGTGTCTTGCGAGAGTAGGGTGTTACAATTATTGTTTCCAATTTTAGTTTATTTGTTTAGGTTAATTTTTAAATGAAACCAAAAATCTGATTCTTAAGCTAAATAATAGAAAAAAAAGGAACTACTAGTACTTAACGTCTTCGTAGGATCGACTTATACTTTCCTGTGCTAGCTACAACTATACCGTACACTTATGGTAAAATTAATATTGACCTTAACCCTAGTCAATCAAGAGTTTTGGCACCGTTGTTAGGGATAGTAATATTAGAAACACCTAGATTTATTACTCTATCTATTATTATTTTATTTTGTTTTATTTTTATTTTTAACTCGTTTAGTTTTCTTTCTTTTTATAAATCTTGATTCTTGGTCAGTTTATGACCTAGAGTAATTTTGAGAGCTTAATTGACATAGATTTAGAAATCGAAAGAACAATGCCCAGAAACCTTCGTAGGACACAACTAAGCGAGTTTGAG
Organism: Erythroxylum minutifolium; assembly: GCA_027123815.1. Classification (NCBI taxonomy): domain Eukaryota; kingdom Viridiplantae; phylum Streptophyta; class Magnoliopsida; order Malpighiales; family Erythroxylaceae; genus Erythroxylum; species Erythroxylum minutifolium. Next base: position 17,583,084 of record JAOTJB010000002.1, on the reverse strand, counting down.
CTAGCCCGTCAATTAGAAGAATTAGGGGGTCAAGTGGATAATGAATCACATAATATGGTTGACCAACTAAGGACTATGTTTGATTATGCTAGACCAAATTAATTGGAGCAAACTGTAGCATTGTGAAATTAACTGTAAGTGCGACAACTTCTAGATAAAGCTGAGTATCATATAGATGATGTAATAATTAGTCCAATTTGATGGGCTTAGAGACATATCTAAATGCACATATCTATAATTTTTTAGAGAATAGCAATACATTCAAGATTAATGGAGTTAATGATGATACCATCAAACTGTGGTTATTCTCATTTTCTTTAAGATGGAAGGCTAAACAATGGTTAAACTTGATGCTAAGATCATCAATGACAATATAAGAACAAATGATCGAGAAGTTCTTGTTTAAGTATTTTCCACCAGCTAAAACTGCTAAACTAAGGAATGACTTCGCCTCTTACTCCCAAGTTGAGGCTGAATCTTTATATGATACATTGGAGAAGTTTAAGGAGATATTAGGAAGATTCCCACATAATAGTTTACCATTTTGGATGCAAATCCAAACATTTTATGATGGGTTAACTCAGAACACTAAGCGGTGAATTGATGCAGCAACTGGGGGAACACTTAATAACAAGACACTAGAGGTAACCCATGACCTTATCGAAGACATGGCTATAAACAACTACTAGTCGTGCTCGTCTAGAGCATGAATCAATAAGCCAACAGGAGTGTATGAAGTGAATGGAGTGGCATAGTTGGTGAACTAAGTGGAATCCTCAAATAGAAAGATCAATAGACTTATGATGGATCCATAACGTCGAGAATGCAATGTGAGGTGGGCAGGCTAGATCATCCAAGTCAAGATTGTCAAGAAGTACAACCCAAGGATGTGGAATATTTGGGGAATGCTCCTAGACCCCAAATAATCCATATAGCAATATGTACAATCCACAATAGAGGAATTACCCCAACTTTTCTTAGAAAATCAGGGTCAAGCAAGAAATTAACCCTCCACCTAAATTCTAACAACAAACACCTCAACCTAAGATGCCTACTTTAAAAGAGATGATGTTAAAAATTTCTCAAGTTTCTAATGAAAAACATCATAAAACAAAGGCTTCCATATGCAACCTAGAGATTCAAATCAACCAACTGGAAAAGGTATTAACTGAAAGACCAAAGGGGAATTTGCAAGTACAACAAAAATGAATCCTAAGGAAGATATGATGGCAATCACCTAGGCAATTGAGAAAAAGCTACAAGAATAGAATAAGGTGACTACTGAGAGTCACTCAAAAGCAGAAGGTGAATGAAACTTGAAAAAATCAAGGAATATTGTCCTGTCATCCCATATCCTACTAAAGTGAAGAAAGATCAAATGGATGTAGAGTTGGGTAAATTTCTTGATTTTTTGAAACAACTCCAAGATAACTTACCTGTTTTTGAAACCAAAGCATATAAAACCTTTGAAAGAGCTACCATCAAACAAGGATAAATACTACACTGAGCAAAAACAACTCAGAAGATAAGAAAAGCAAACTACTAGAGAAGCAAACAGATTTAACGAGTTTCTCTATTCTTTGTTAAATTGGTAGTTTAAAAATAAATAAGGATTTAGTTGATGTAGGGGCCAATATTAATATGATGCCTTTTCATTATTTGAGAAATTGGGAATAGGATAACTTAAACCGACTTTGGATAAATATGAAACTAGCTAATAAATTGGTAGAATATCCTAAGGGAATTGTAGAATATTTTCCAGTTAAGGTTAATAAGTTTATATTCCTAACTAATTTCATGATTCTTGACATAAAGGAGGATGTAAAAGTGCCTATAGTCCTTGATTGACCCTTTTTGACAATTGCTACGTCAATAACAGATGTTAATGAAGGTAAGTTAACATTAGGGGTCTAGGATTCAAACGTCATATTTAGAGTAGCTAATGTCATTAATCATGCCATTGAATTTATAGATGTCATTAAAACTAATGAGCCTTGCAATATATCTGATATTTTGTAGGAATCTACATTTAAGGGTCCACCGAAAACTTCACATGTTTAAGGGGATAAACTAAAAGAAAGATGTGGCACCAAGAGGCAAAAGGTAACGTACTTGCAAGTCATGGAAATTATGGTAAGGCTAAAAAAATAAAATCTGTACATGCTATCTTGACCTTAAAAGGTACATTGAGCTAACGACGTTAAACGAACACTACATAGGAGGCAACCTATTAATAAGTTTAGTTTTATTTTACATTCCCTACTATTTTGTTTTTATTGTGATGTCAAATTAGAGTTTGGCTGAGTTCTGATGTGTTTTAGGATAGAAAACTAAGCATCCTAATGATGAGATTGTGGATAATTGGTGTGTTAGGGTATGTGTGTTAAGGTGTTATAACTTAAAGTGCAAAATTTTTAAGTTTGTTTGTATAATTTTGAAGTTGCACACATTTAAAAAGAGTTACACGCTCTCTAGAAATGTTGGTATAAACTTATAGGGTTAGATACACACCAGTGTAACTAATCATGTAAGTTCGTAAAAAGTTACAATTCAGTGGCCTATATGATTAGCTACACGATCACGTAATAGACTGTGTAAGTCTGTGATACATTTTAAAAATGCAATAATTCCTCATTCTTTCCCATTTTCTCTTTACTCTCTCACCCTCTATCATCGACTCTCTAATCTCCCATCCTAATTTTTTGCATTAATGAGATTGTGTTAGGGCATGCGTGTTAAGGTGTTATAACTCAAATTGCAAAATTTTTAAGTTCTTTTGTATATTTTTGAAGTTGCACACATTTAAAAAGAGCTACACGCTCTCTAGAAACATTGGTATAGACTTACAGGATTAGATACACGCAAGTGTAACTGATCGTGTAAGTCCGTAAAGAGTTACAATTCAGTGGCCTACACGATTGGCCTACACGATTGGCCAAAAATCCCATCCTAATTTTTGCATTTTTTGGCCAAATCAATGACACCAAAGTAAGATTTATTTTGTTTTCACTTGTTTATGCATGATTCATTGGGTGTTTTGCTTTATTTAGGAGAATTTTTGCCCTAAAATTAAATTTTAGGAATTTGGGATTTTTGTGAGAATTTGCATGATTTTATGACTAATTATGGTTTAATAGTTGAACATTATCTGTACCCATTGGTTTTAATGATTCAGTTTGATTAATTGCATGTGTGTTGGGTGATATTTGAACATGGATTGTGCAATTATGCAATTATTTCTCACTAATTGTTAAATTATGATAATATTGCATGATTTAAGGTTAATTAATTGTTTTGATGTTAATTGAAGCTCAGTTTATGTTTAATTGCATGAAAATTATGCGTTCTGCATGGGTTTAATGTTCAATTTTGTCAATTTTACATAATTGTCAGATTAGGTTATTTAATTTCAAATATAGGGTTAATTCTATAATTAATAATTAGGTTAGTTTTAATCATTAATTACAATAATTTTAATTTTGTGATTAATTAGTTTATTATTTAATTTTCTCAATTATTTAATGTTTATTTTATTTATTTATCTAATGGTTTTAGATTACTTTTTTGCAATTTTATATGTCTAATTTTTCTTTTTATAGTTAGTTTTCACAGTTAATAAATTACTGAGCATAATAAACATTAAGTGTGGGGAAAAGGGTATTCTTGTAATTTATTTGCAAATTTTTGACAATTGTCTAAAGTTTTAAGTACAATGATGAGATCACGGTGAGAAAAAGAGATCCTAAGGAAGCGACAACAAGGAGAAGGTTCCTTAACCTTAACCCAACCCCTATAGGGGTCGAGAATGTTGTTGTTCAATGCTAGGGCCAAAGAGGAACAATACCAGAGGCTTAAGGATAAAAATTTTGAAACTGGCAAATTCATAAACTGGGAAGTGCTGGAGCAGGTTGGTTTAGCCCAGTAAGTTCAAGACCTCGTTAACATTGGCGTATGGTCTCGACTCTTCGAGATCACGGAGCCTTTTATTGGGAGCTAACACTCAAGGTGCTTTCCCTATTTTTCATAGAGGGAGGTGGCTATAATAGGGATCGTCCTAACATGATCCAGTTTCGGATGACAAGAGATATGTTTCAAATGAGTTATTTGTAATTTTCTATCATGATCTGTCTTTACAACCAGGAGTTTGTGGGGACGTTAGAGTACATCACACCACAGATAGACTTTTTGTATGGATTTTCTCCTTAACACTTCTGATGTATGATTAGTAAAAAGGAAAATTACGACCCAGGAAAATCCAAAGCGTCCATGCTATGACATTTTGCACTCAGATACATTTATGGTATTTTGAGTTAAATGCTGAGTGGTTAGATTGAAAGTAAGGGAGTTGTGGAGAATTGGGACGAGTTTTATTTATAATGTATGAGTGAAAAGACATTGATCCATTTAGGGCACGCACTAGCCTAATTCATCAGGCATCAAAGTGAAGAAAGGAAGGTCAATACAATCTGTGTCGGATCTTATATAATGAGATTGGCATGACGAATGGGGGTCTTTATTAGACTACCATCGAAGCAGTAGATCTGGTCAGTGGAAACACTTAACTTAGAAGTCATGAAGCACATGCGCACTATTAGCAGACGTCAACAACCCACGGGTGACATTTACAGACTTATTGGAGAGACCGATGAGCCAGCAGCATCAGGAGGACCTAAGGAGGAGCCTTCGCAACTATAGTCACCACCATCCCAGATAGGGGGATTCCACTAAAAATGATAGCTCGAATGTAACAAGAGCATGAACATCTTACCTAAATCAGCTGACGATAGCTAGGCTAGAGAGACAGCAGGCAGAGTTTGTGGAGCGGATGGGAAAGTTTAAGACCACTGTTGGATGGATGGGAGAGCTATTGTTGTTAATAGCAAGCCATCAGGGTATCGATTTTCAGCTTCCATCATCTGGTGAGGGTACCTCGTTTACGACTCCTTCACCTTCTGAGAACCATCAACCTGATGATTTTCCATTATTAGATAGGCCTGAGTCACAACACAATTGAGGGAGATGCTTAACTTTTGTATCTTTTCTTTCTCTCTTTAACTGTGTACTTTTTTATTTCCTTTCTTTTTGTCTAAATATTAATGTTAATGGTATTCCATATTTTGTATTTATTTATTTATTTATTTTCTTTTATCATTTTATTCCTTTTTCTTTATATTTTGTATAGATGTTAGTATATCATATCAAATCGACAGTCCTAAAGTCATGAAAATCAAAATAAGAAAATTCTAACTATTCAAGGACGTACTAAACTCCACTTTCTCACTTTTGACTTTGATATGCTTATATTATGTACATTAAGGACAATGTACAATTTTAAGTGTGGGGAAGGGGTTAATAGTTTTCTTAAATTTATTATAATCTTGGTTATTAAATCTTATTAACATATATCTTGAATTAGTTGAAATATGTCCATACATACTTTATTTCATTATTGATTATTAATTTTAATTAATATGCAAAAAGTTGATAGTTAGAATAAAATTGTTTTTATAAGTCATATTATTATTAGTCATTGAGATAGTTAATTTGAATGAAAATTGCATATTATTTACACACATATAACCACATTTTTTTCTTTAGCTTTTAAGCCTAAGAGAAAATTTTTTTATCAATTTTTAAGCTCGTTTTATTTCTTTCATTTATGTTATCGTGCATAGTTGAATAATTATAGAACTTGCTTTTATTATGCATATTGAGACCATAATTTCTTAAATTAGAAGCATTAAAGTTATAAAAACACTTAGATTTAACAATTGTTTAAGTCTATTTCTTTGATAATTACCTCCTGATATTTTATCCTTAGGAGCAACCAATTTTGAGCCTCAGCCTTTTTCATTAATTATAACCACATTATTAACCTTTATCCTATTTTTCTTTGAAACATTTTTATTGTTTTAAACTCTAAAGGTTATTTACATTACTTAATTATTTGAAAATTGAAAATTTGAAAGGTTCAATATTTATTTAATTGAGTTACATAATGAATGGTCGAAAAAATTAAAAGAAATTGTAAGCATATATATATGCTTGCACTAATGAATTTATAATGAAAGGACCTGTATATTATGAACAAGATTATTGTAATGTCTTTTTAGTAAATTTCCTTCAAATTTATCACATTTTTATTATCCCAATCATACCTTACCTAATCCCCATTACATCTTTATAAAGATCTTTTGATTTTTGTTTTTAATTTACATACAAGTGGTTGAGATGTGATAATATTGCAAGCTTATGGTTAAGAGTTTTACTGTGCATTAATTTAAGAGATCTTATACTTTTCACCCTAAAAACTTGAGTATATTGAATGAAACCTAGGTAAGGGTGTAAAGATTTATGCTTTTGATTTCGAAAAGATTATTGATGTGATTATTATTAATATTGACTTATGAAGTTAGTTTTAGGTTAATTTGATTCTACTTAGTATATTAATTTGATAAATATGACATGATGATTTAAAGTATGGATGGATAGGTTGGGCTTAATAAAGGATGGATGTTCTAAAGTTGATAATTTAGATTTTGATTTTCTTGGGGACAAGAAAAAGCTTAAGTGTGGGAATGTTTGATAGATGCATATTTGAATACAATTATACACCCATATTTAACATGTTTTGCTTGATATTTTATAGTTTTCTTGTATTCGGTACTTAATTCACTCTAAGTGCATTTGTAAGTTATATTTGCCTTCATAGACTAAAAGGATAAGAATTCATATGAAATCATGGCATAGAATGAAGAATTGAAGCAACTAAGGACCTACACAACTGTGTATAGTGACGGTGTAAGTCTCTGTAAACATTATGAAGATTGCCACATGCACAATGGATTAGAGCGTAGCACAATGGGTTAGAAATAGAGGCTCTGACTTCTCTCTAGCTTCTTAAGCAAATTGACTTCTATTTCCATTGCTCTCCTTCCTTCATCCCTTTCCTCCCTCACTCTCCTACTTGTCACTTTTCTACTATTTCCTCAGATCTTTCTTAAATCCTATTTTATACCTTACTTTTTCTCGCTTCTTCACTTTCCCTTTTACCTTCCCCCCTCAAATGCAGAATCCACAGCAAACACCCCTCATCCTAAGGGAGGCCTTTCCTCCTCTACCCTCATCATCAACCTCACCATCTTCCTACTAGGCGCAAACCTCGAAATCTCTCGTTAACCCTACCTTAATCCCAACCCCTGAGCCCATCCCGCCTCCCTTCCTACCTCAGCCAACCTTGTGACTGAGAGGAGAACATGGAAGCAAGTTGTTGGCAGATCTGTAGAACTTTCCTTACATTTCTACCCCTAAAGACTAAAGAAGGCCGATGCATAGCATACTCAGATAGAGAAATTCTAAAATAAGGGGTGAGATCTTAGGAAACCTCTCTTATTGGTTTCTTTTGGGATAAGTGACCTGCTTTCTCGGTGATTCAGAAATGGGCTCATGTAGCTTGGAAGAATAAAAGTTTTATGGAAGCTATAGTAGCAGAGGAGAAATACATCTTATTCAGATTTTCCCCTAAAGCTCAAGCCTTGAAGGTAGTAGAAGAAGGCCCATGGCATGTAACAAAATTTCCTCTTTTTTTACAGGCTTGGCAGCCTGGGTTTCAGATCGATTATAAGGAAAAACGACCTGTCTCAATCTAATCTATTCAGTGTTCCTCTAGAATATTGGACAATAAAGGGATTGAGTATGATAGCTAGCTTTCTTGGTAAAGCTCTATGTTTGGATGATAATACGACAAATAGAAAAAGGTTGGGCTATGCTAGAATTTGTATCAACAAGGATATTTCTAACTATTTACCAAATACGATTCCTATCATGAGATTGGGATTTGATGGCTCTCTTTATGAGGATAAGGTGTCAGTCCAATACCCATGGAAACCATCCCTTATTGCCCGAGGTAAAAAATGGGTTCCAATGGGTAAAACCTTCATTAGAGGAGACTATGAGGAGTTGATGGGTTTTGAGATAACAAACCCACATGTAGAGCAAACTGAGGCCACTTCGGTACATCTATCTAAAGGTGGTGAGGGCAATAAAAAATTAGGAAGGGTTGAGGAAAAGGCAGATCAGGGAGGTAGTGATGGAACAATAGAAATTGTAAGAGATAAAAGGGTAGAAGTTATGGCTGCAGATATTGTTGACATTGTTGATGGTCAAGTAGGAGGGCTCACTGAGAAAATGGTGGCAGGTAGTAATGGGGAACACGTGAAAGAAATTTTACAAGACAATATGGAGCCTCATTCAGTAGGGCAGGAGCACAGTGTAAACTCAGATGCCCCTTTAGAAAATAAGGATTCCACCATTAGAGAATTCTTGGCTATGACTAGAAAGAAAACCTCTAAGAGCCAAAGAAAGGGCTCCAAAGCCAATATTTCTTAATTTATGAATATTGTAGCATGGAATGTGAGGGGGATTAACTGCCCTAAAAAGCTATTGGCTTTAAGGGATTTTGTCTATAACACACAACCATAGATTTTTACTATTTTGGAAACTAAACCTAGAGAAGGGAATATGAAAGTTTTGTCAAAATTAGGACCAAAATGGAAGTTCATCTCAAACCACCAAGCATATAGCTATAGTAGAATCATCATTGGCTATGACCCTAGGATGGTGGATGTTCAGTTTTTTTCTATAAAAACACAGGCAGTACATCTGAAATGCAAGCTTCTTCAGGTCAATAGTGATATTAGTATCTCTTTTATATATGGCTCTAATCATGCTTTTCAGGGGAAAATGTTATGGGAGAACTTAATTCGGTTATAATATAGGGTGAATGGGCCATGACTTATATGGAGACTTCAATGATACTTTATATAACACAGAAATCGAGGGAAACTTCAGTCTACGAAATCACTCATTTGATTTCAATGACTGTGTGGGACAATTGGGAGTTTTTGACTTAAAGTTTTTGGGACACCTCTATACATGGACTAATAAGCAGACGGGGAGATGGGCTCAAAGGAAAAGGTTAAATAGGGCTATGGTTAACAGAGATTGGATTACACAATTCCCTAGCAGTGTGACATCCTTCCTTGATCCATTATTCTCTGACCACACTCCTATGTAGATTGAACATATTTCAACTACATAAGATAATGGGGGTCCCTTTTGATTTAAAAACTTCCTAATTGAGGATGAAGGATTTCCTATTACTTTACATAAAGGATTGGAAATAGAGGTTGTTGGCACCTAACAATATATTTATGTCAAGAAGTTCAAGCTATTAAAATGAAGATGAAAACTTTGATGAAAAATCGAGCCTCCTCTACCCAAACAGCAGCTAATTTAGCTTAAGAAAATTTGGAAAAGGTGCAAAAGCTTATTGATAGGGATCCTTCGAATCCTACTCTATTAATTACCGAAAAGTACTTATTGATGACATACCTCTCTAAAGCAAGGGATCATGATAGCCTATTATAGCAAAGAACCAAAGTCAATTGGCTAAAAGATGGGGAAAGGTGTACAAAATTCTTTTTTAATTCAATCCTGGCTAGGAGGAATGTAAATTGAATTAGCTCTTTAAAGCTACAAGATGGTGAGGAAATCTCAATTTATGCTAACATTTTGAAGGAAGCAGAGAGATATTATAGAAATTTCTATGGCTCCTCTCGGATCCTCACTAGTTTAATCAACCTTGACTCCATTATTCACAAAACCAGCACTCAAGAACAGGCTTATCACTCCAGTATTGGAAAGAGAAATTGAGGAGGTTTGTTCCAAATGAACCCGAATAAGTCCCCAGGCCCTGATGGCTTTAATGGGTTTTTCTATCAAAAATATGGCTACATATTGGACCCTTAGTTAAGCAAGCAGTGCTGGAATTCTTTTCTAGGGGAACTCTACTTAGGGAGATTAACAAAACCCA
>JAOTJB010000002.1:17558124-17568135 GCA_027123815.1 Erythroxylum minutifolium | reverse complement strand
TTTTCAATTATATCAATTAATTACTACTCCAATTATCACACTTCTATTTGTCTCTTAATTCTTTATTTTTCTTAATCTAAAATATCTCAAATTTTCAATAGCTTTCCTAAATATCATAAATGTCTCCAAAAAATGCAGAAATTATTTTGATACGCACCAATTTAATTATCCAAGACAATGAATCCATAATTCACCAAAATTCCAAAATAATAACTATTGTAATTATTTTAATACACACTAATTTAATTATCCAAAATTCACACTTTAATCAAATTAAAAATTCACTTATACCTAGAAAAAATGTCAATGAATGCATGTACAATTATTTCATAAATGACAACATTATTTATGTGCATGTGTATGCCATATAATGCATGAAATGTATTTCTAAAATCTCAACAAATTCTTATTTATAAAGCATCATAGGGTTTTAACCCTAATCATGAGATGTTACGGTTACTTTTCTCTTCCTTGTCTTTCAATTTCCCCTTTTGGTTTCCATTTCTTTGTTCACAAATTTAAAGTGAAAAGACAACGAGGAAGAAATAAGTTTATAAATAGACATTGGGGTCATTACTTTAATCATAAATCTCTCAAAGCATTATAGTTTTGATCTTTAAATTTGTCTCACTAGACTTACCCTTTGTCTTAAATATAATTTATTACTAAAAAATAAAACAACAATATTTTTAATATAATTAAGTTTTGGGTTGAGTCGGGTTGTAAAATCTGAGTTTGAATTAGGTTTTGGTCAATTTTAACCGAGCCCATTAATTTCGAGCAAGGGCCGAAGTCTATTTTGATTTTAAAATTGCATTTATATTCAGGTGGGCCAGGCATGTAGTTTTCTATTCAAAGTAAGAAGGAAAAAGCCCATAAAAAGAAAATTAATGTCTAAAGCGAATGAGAAGGTTAAATTAATCTTACTATGTTCTTTTTTTAATATGTTCATTTATGCAAAAAAAAATTTCTATTTAAAAATACTCTTAATAAAATTGGACCTAAGTACGACGCTCTTACGAATAATAGCTTAGGTCCAAGGCCTTAATAGAATTTATAATAATCTAATCTAAAATCTGTAGCCCAAAAGGCTAAAATGATTGCGTGAACATATTTATGCTTATAAATGTTAATGTGTTTAATTCATAGTCTAACTAAGGGCAAAGAGAAATCAATTCTAATAACATGGCTTAACAAAATAATACGTAATTAGAATCCAAATATAGAGTCCAATTTTAATGGTCCGTTTAGATGTCTAAAAAGTTTGTCATCAAATTATTCAAATTTAAATTCAATTTAGGATCAATTTATTTAGTTTAAATTTGATTAATTTAAGACATCTTGTGTACAAATATATATTATTTTCAAATTTAGTTATACTTATTTAGTTTAAGTTTATCATCTAATATCACCTTTTTTAACTCCCCAAATGTAAAAAAAAAAAATTACTTTTAAGTTTTAACCACTCACCCAATACGACCCTTTTTAACTCTCCAAATTTATAAAAATTTGGTAATTACTTAGACATGTAAAACAAGGTGCTTAATTTCTTTCTTATTTTATAATTAACCATCAAATTCAATTTTCAATTCAGATTAGTTTATGTCTTAAGACAAAAGTTGACTTTATTATTTTTAAAATTTAATTTTTATTCATTGTTTCTCTTAAAGATGTGATTGATGTAAAGCAAGACTTTACAAGTTTATTAAATTTATGTACTTAATTCATTATTATTTGATAGAGTGTAACTTAAGACTTGTTAAGTTCATTTACTTAAATCATTAAATTTTGATATGGAGAGATATATAAGACTATATGCTTGTCAGGTTCATTATTTCATTTACTTCAATTCTTTTCAATTTATCAGGGCAAAAAAACTAGACATGCCGAGAGAACTAGACTCCACGTGTCTTTAAATTTACTATACTAAACTTCTTTCATATTTATCAATACTAGAGAGTTAGACTTTATAAACCTATCAATTTATTAAATTAATTCTCTTAAAATTTTGTCAAGTCAAGAAAAGTAAACTCTACAATTTTGAAATGTTGACTTTTATAAATTTTCTTGAAAATTTATCGAGATAAACTCTACAAATTTCTAAAGATTACCTTGTTAAAATTAATCAAATTTATCAAATTTGAGAAATATTTATTAAATTAATTAAAAACAAATAAGTAAGAATAAAGTATTCAATAAGCCCTCTACATCCTTACACACTAAAGGGAAAGAAAGTATGTAAAAGACAAGAAAAAGGCCTAAATGGTGATTGGGATGATCTCAAAAGTAGTAGGGTTAGGGAAAATACGGTTGGAAGATTCATTCCCTGTAAGACCAATAACTTTAGCCTCACCATTAATGTCTTTAAACTCATTAAACTCCTTAGTCTACTTAGGTTCAATAGAAGCATCGATGATGTTGAACTCTATAGTAGGTATGTCTAGGTACTTCTTCTATACAAGTTTTCTATAGGCTGCAAACCATAAGATTGTAATGCTAATCAAGTTATCATAGTTTTAATTCTTGAAAGACTTAGACTTGAGATAATGACGAATGATTTGAACTTCATGTCATTGTCCTTGAGTTTTCTTTGTTGCTCCTCAAGCATTCCTCTAAGGTTTGCAGCCTCATTCCTTAGCCCTAAATCTCCTTCTCAAGCTCGTTGATATGCTTGAAGAGTTGCTCCTCAACAGCCTCCTTCTTCATGAGAAAGGCCTTAAAATCTTTGTTGACCTTCGTGATCGGGCTCTTAACCTTATCTTCTTATTTCCAACCCCACCAACTCTCTATGGACCTTTTTGTGGCCAACAACTAAGAAAGAAACAACATGAAAACAAAGTAAAAATGTGAAGCTTGAAGAGAAAAGATGTCAAATCCAATGTTGTAAAAATCCAATTGGACGAGTCAGGTAGATCAAAAATAGTATGAACCAGTTAATTGTCCAGTTTAATTTTATTTTATAATCTGTCTATATAAAAATCAGCCAGATTAAAAATGAATCAGCTTATTTATTAATGAACTGACAGGTTTATTAATAAACGGGTCGGAAGTGGTCAGATTTATATAATTTCAAGAATCAAAACTACACAACCATTCTGGCTCCACTCTTTATGCTTTACCATCTTCTCTTCTCAAATCTCAACTTCTCGTCGCTTCTTTTTCCGAGTAAAGCACAATAATTGCAAAAGCCAGAATCTTTGACAGGTTTCATAGAAATAGAATGGCCCATTAATGTATGGAAAGCATTCTGGGCGTGTTGGTTCTTTCATCCTGGGCATGGGAAGGGTATTGGTATTCTCGTTCCTTATCAAACTAAGGCCAACGATTAATGTGATGCTGAGAAGGATGGCTGCATTTGCATGCATCCATGAACAATAGATGCTTTTACTTTACTCATTTTTTCCTTCCCTAAAGGGTACATGGTCCAACATTAAAGACGAAAAACTATGAGGACAAATAAGAAGCCTTATATCACTTGACAATCTCCCTAGTCTACTTCAAGAAGAGGTAACGTGCTTTTATCTTTCTTTGCATTATGGTTCAGTTCCATCAATATAATATAACAACTACATAAGATGATGTCTTTAACTCTTATAAGTGTTTATAATGGATCGAGTTTGCCTTTAATTTAAATCAATTTAAATTTTAATTAAAATAGGTGATTTAAAATTTCAAATCATTTAAAATAATAGTATTTTAATTTACTTTTTAAAATTAACATTATTTTAATTTAAATATAATGTATTACACATTTATAATTGAGAATAATTTTTTACATTACTAATTTATAATTTTTTTGAATACATTAGAAGAAGTTGACGGAAATCTTTTGGATGAAAGTGTGATTTACTAGTCTTTAAATAGTGTCAAAGAATTTAAAACCTTTGACAATGATAAGACACAATCTTCTTCATAAATATAATTTTAATTTTTATTATTATTTTAAGTTTTACTTTAAATTAAGATTTATTCTAAATTATTAGATTTGATTTATTATTAGTTCATTATATAATAATAATAGAAATTGATATTTTTAAAAAATATTTATTTTTACTTATTTTTACAATTTTTACTACTTATTTATTATACACAACTTTTATAATAATTTAATACCAGTTGAACCTTTAAACCTTAAATTTTTTCTTTTACCGATTCAATGTTTAGTCCAATTTTTAAAATATTGGTTAATCAACTAAGTAAACTTAATTTGGTCAAGTTCCAATAAGAGAAGGTGTATATGAAGTCCACGTTCATCGCTTCCAAGTTATAGTTGTCCATTTCGGTCACCATCCTATGAATCATCCCCGACTCCAGTTTAACCTTCTCGGAGACAATATTGCTTTTCTATAGTTAAAAGTTAAAAGCTTGATAAGGCCTTGTTCTTGTGGTGATTTTCATGAAAAAGAGGAGACTTATGATGTTATTGATAGCGTCCGTTCCCAGTTGGAGATCAAAACATTTTTATTCTTATGGAATTGTCAAAGAAAAGAGGAGACTTGTGTTATACATAGATTTCGTAAAGAAAAAAAATCAAATAACATAATTCTACAAGGAATTAAAGTTTTCGTCAATTTAAATTTTTAATTATAGATTTTTAAACGTTAAAATTCTTCTAAATATTCTTAAAATGTTTAGGTATAAGTTAAATGTTATTGCATATATTAAGATTCAATTCCCTCTTTTTGTCGTATACAGTTTTAAGATAATGTCATGAAACCATTGTTTACCGTAATGCTTAATAAAACTTGGAAGGTATGGAAGCAACTGAGAGGGTATTGTGGGCCCAAACAGTGTTTAAGTGGCCTACATACTGGAAAGCTTGGGCCTAATAGCATCACAATTCATCTCCCAAGAGGGCAAGAGGCTTTTGTCTGAGAGCGAAATGCACATCACATGTAGAAAAAAAACAGAGCGGGATTCTGAATGGTGAGTAAGAGTTTGAGAACAGAATGGGTTCCAAAGTAGGTCTGAATTTCAAAGATGGTAGCTCATATACACGCTTCACCTGTCATTCTTCAACCCTGGATCAAAAGTTCGGGATTATAATTTAAGGAACAAATACTATGCTTTAATCTATTTTGATCATTTTACAGGAACATAGGCAAGTAATTATCCAGCATTCCACTTCCTCAAAAGGGTTATGAGATGAAAGAATAAAAGTTTTAGTGATTGCAAAGAAACATGTTTTCTTTCAATATGGAGAACTAAAATTCAACAACTTGCAACAATTTTGTTTGCATGTTTCTTGAGAATAATGTCAACTACATGCAATCTTAGCTTCTTCAAGCTTTTTTGGTTAGTGCTTTAGTAATAAAATGAGTGACAATTCCAATAGGACAAAAGAACAAGCAAAGAGAAACTGAGTGCCGAGTCTCCACTTCATTTTCTAGTCCATCATGAAATACCTGCCTGGATATATCAAATTCGGAGAAATGTCAGAAAACATACACAGAGAAGAGAAAGTAAGAGGAAGTGGATAAGGTGGTGGAGGATAAGATATCTACCTTGCAGCAAATAGGTCTACGGCTAACAAGTGAATCCACGCAGAGCTTAGTGTCATCTCACTGGAGAACATCTTGGCTATACCAGGCAACTGCACCGGTACAGAAGAAAATAAGAAACTGTTAGATCGATATTCTCATTCCTATAGAAGAAAACATATAGCCAATCAAAATTACACAAAGGTCGCATGGTAATGTTTTTCCGATCATTACGCACCTCAGGTAACCAGTATTTGCTTGCGAATATCATCCTGAGTGTGTCAGGTGTCCAAGAGAGGTACAACAAATATGCATATAACAGGCCAAGTACAACATAGGGTATGCTACTTTCCATGGATTTTATAGTCTGCAATCACATGTTTAAGTCAATTAATTTCATAGTTCACAAATAAGGCACGTAGTAAAGGGTTTGATGAAACTTACTAAAGCCCGAAATTCAGGCTAATATAGGTTTTGACAAGAGGTAAAGTAGATGGGAAATCCAAATTCGGCAACCCAACATGTAAATCATGTTCTAAGCAGCATGATGGAAAAAGATTATTCATCAAACATGGACACAAAATTAGAAAAGAAAAAAAAACCTACCTGAACAAGAAAAAATGAAAATCCAATTGAAATAAGAACCAGGATTTAACAGTACGAGTCGAATAAGAAATATATTGAAGCCTAGAAGCAGTAGATTACAGAATATGTGAAAGCAAAGAAAGTGAATTGAAGGGAAATAAAAGATAGGTAAACACGATTGAATGGACATTTGGATCTTGAAGAAAGTTCAGCAGAGCATACCAATTGAGATTTAGGTGCTAAAACCATTAGGAAGTAAAATGGGAGAACAGCTGCAGTTCCCAAAGTGAAGGCACTACTTGCTAATTGAGAATTCGTAATCCCTATAGTATAAAGAAAAAATGGCATTCAATTAGACGTCAAAGAAACTGTCATCTTCTCAGAAAATCTACGTCTAAACTGGATAATAAAAGAAACTGCATCCAATGATCTCTAGAAACTATATGTCCAAATGATAACCACTGTTAATAACAAATATGACTGAGTCTGAGCCTCTAACAATAATCAATCAGAAGGATATCGATAGCAGGAACTGTGCAAATGTTATGCAGAATGGAAAAACAACATCAGAAATGAAATCCTACTAATGTAAATCTATATACAAACATATCAAGAGTGTGCAAGGGAAACATTGGCAGTAAAGTGCACATCTGGCATTGCAAAGCAAGGATACCATTAAACTAATGCACATCTGGCATTGCAGAGCAAGGATAACATTAAACTAAGCACTGGATGGTTAATCCGGCCAAGGCATTTGATACAATGGAAAACAATAGCATTACGTATCTGACAGCAGGACTGGTGGTTATGTCAAAAGAACTACCATTAATAGTTGAGAATTCTACCTGTAAAAAGGCAGTAACTTGTGTAAAATGAGAGTCTAGATCTACAAATATTGTAGAAACAAATTCCAAGCCAACTGTTATGTGTAGTCACAATGAATATGATTGTGCATCTCAATCACCCCTCTATTTCATATAAAGTTGATATAAATTAGACCCAACAAAAAATGCATGATGGTTGAGAAGGCACGATTAGCACTGCAGTCATCCATATAATAAATGAAACATCATTTGACTCTACTGCAAATGAGCCATAAAAAGTAAAGTTCCCTTCCATGACCGATGCCCTGTGCCAGTTCAAGAATTCTGGAAAAAAAAATGGTGAGCTGCAAATGAATAAAAATGGACAAAGATCTCCAAACATGCAATTAATCACGGGCCATGATCAGTGTATGACATAGCACCAGAAAAGCAATTAAAAATTAGAAAGTTAAAGAAAAAAGCAGTTTTTGATACTTCACATATATAAGGCTCTGGGAATGAATAATGAAAGACACAGAACATTACGCAAAAAGGGATTACATGATGCATAGACTGGAGAGCTCTTCTGATTGATAAAGAATCGAGCAACTTTTATACGGATGATAATTCTTGAACCTCCCAGAAAGCTCCAATTACATTGCTTGCTATCTGGTGCTGTTGCAACACGTTGGCCAAAAAGATTAGTGCTACTACTTTTCATTGAAACACAGAGTTTTTCATCCCTTCCAACACTCTGTCGACAAGATGCTGTAGGCCGTCCCGGGTAGTCAATCTATAAGAATACAAACTAAAACCTTAAAACTAAGCTCTCGATCTCACTAATGCAAAATTGAGTTCCGCGGGTCACTTCAACAAGGTACATACAAAAAATTAAACAATTCACTAATCCAAATATCTTTATAAGTCCATCCAGGGCAGAAGCAGATAAATATTTTTTTTGAAGAATGAGCTTGAAATCCCAAAATACCTTGAAGGAGACTTGAGGATTGCACAAGCAAGAAGAGAAAGCCATAACTGGTGCAATAAGGGCATACCCAACAAGGCCAGAAGACTCCTCATCCGGTTTATAAGCACCAAGACACAAACGCTCAAACCAAATATGGTGAATTAGGCATTTCCCACCAAACTGGGTGACGTGAAAAAGAAAGACTCATTACAGAGTAACACGTAAAAGACATCAGAATGAATCTGCTCTTTATTCTTTAACTTTTCTTGCTGAGAGCCACCGGCAATCAATACATTACTTGAAATGGCGGAGCACTAAAAAGTCGAAAGTGTTCAAGGGATGTAGGGTGGGTTGGTCCACGTTCACTTGGGAAGGGCATCGGTAGCCCCTAATTTTGTCATGGCTCATGCCTTTATTGCAAGTGGTGGATAGAATATCTCGTACAACAGCAGCACATGGTCTGCGTAACACTCGTGATTGCTGATGGGATAGTATGGACCCAGACCACAATCTTCACTTGTTTTGGGATAAAGAGAATTTATTGTTTTCTATTGATGTGACATTACATCATCTCTCACCAAGCAAAGAAAGAATACAATAACATAAACAGAGGGAGGCCGCATGAGATCCTTCCTAATTACTTTGTTTCAAATTGGGTTCCGTCCCAAAACAAAACAAGCGGGTAATTGATAATTGAGTAATTAAGACAGATAATCTAAATTCGGGAGACGATTGGGATCATACATTACGTATTTACACTAATTATTTTTATTAACAACAAACAATTAGCTCTTTTTGGATAATTACTTTCATTTGTTTGAAAACTTATACATATTAATGTTGGTTTTATAACTAAAAATAATTTAAAATTTCCAATATATTTTTGAATCAAGTTAAGATAATGAAAAAGCAAAAAAAAATTTGTCAAGTTTATTATATTTATGTTAATAATCTTTGTTGGTTCTCGTAAAATTTTCTTTAATTAGTTGTTTACGTATCATTCATGAGTTTGAGGATAAAATAAGTAAATAATGTAATTTAGCTTTTATAAAAAGGTTTTATTTTAATAATCTGTGTTGTCCACTATTGAATTACATTTATAAAAAGGTTTTATTTCTAGATTTTAAAAAGTTAAAAAGCTTATTTTGGTATAAAAAGTGAAAAAAAATGTTGAGTGAAATTTTAATTCAAAATTTAGCTTAAATTATTAGACATCATGTTGAATTATTATCGTTTTCACTAAGTTACATAATAAAATTCTTATCACAAATTTGATTTTGGTAAAATTTCTAGCCATAATGATTCAATTAACGGTAACCACTTGACAGACAATAAGACTCTTGCAATAATGCGTTAAAATGAGAAGACCTCATTTATGTTGTCAGCCCTCATAACCTAAGTGGAAGTGTCAGCTAACTTCCAGCTTTTATAGTCAACTTCCTAACGGGACATGATCCTCTATGCCACTAATTCTGTGTCAATTCTGTGCCACTCTATCCTATGCATGGTTAGGATGGAGTGGCACAGAGTTGGCATAGAATTAGTGGCACAGAAGATTTGGATTGAGTTCCAACTTCCAAGAGCGTTCCACTCCATCATTTCAGTGAATGGTCCTTGGATTGGGTTAATATATGATCGGTCTTATGTTAGCGTGCTCAAAATAATAGGAAAATTTGTAACAAGTTCTTTTCTATTAAATTAACACGAAATTGTACCAATTTCCTTCATGCAATATACCCCTAGTTTGCATACAAACTCCTACTGCTCTCCAATCAAGCTTACTAGTTTTTAAATGATGTGGTTAGTTTGAAGCTCATTTTCTTGAAAAATTCTCTAATTTCTTTTCTTCTATATCAAATATAACATTTTCTTGGAAGCAGGTTTATAGATTAGGAGGTCACAATATTCTTTTTCTTTGAATAATCCAATCAGCAACTTCTAACCAATCCAATTGTGGAGAAAAGATTTTATATAACTTTGAAACTTTTTCCAAATGGTTAAGAAGAATTCAAACTTAAAAATTAACACTGGAAAACAAAGTGATTGATTGATTCAAACTCTTGTTTATAGAGGATGTAGTTGTTAGATAGATCGTAAAACCTCCTTAACCTATCCACAGTAGTTTGAAAGAGCTTATTTGAATCATATAATTTTATACCATTTGATTTTTAGGGCT
>JAOTJB010000002.1:17486344-17498583 GCA_027123815.1 Erythroxylum minutifolium | reverse complement strand
GTTAAAAGAGGCATTGAAAAGTTTGCTTTCCACCTTACACCTTATCACTTTATCATTAAAATGGATAACTCTGCCTTCTCTAAGATTCTTAACCAACCCAAGAAACATCTTCCTAATAGTCAATTGCTTCGTTGGCAGGAATGGTTTTCTCGCTATAAATTCTCCATCGGCCACATCAAAGGCCATCATAATACACTTGCTGATTTTCTTTCTCGACCTACTAAACCTATCTTATCGCTTTCAGCCTCTCTACATCATTTTATTCCTCTATTTTGGTTGATGTAATTCCCTAAGTTTGTAAGATATCAACCAACTCCTCCAGGATATTTTGTCAGATCAAGTAATCTAGACTCTCTATCCAATCTGTGACACCTAGTGCATCAGATGCTTTCATTATGGGACTTGTCTTTCTAAAAGTTTGTTTTTACTTTTAAGTCTTTTGATAAAGAAGAATCTTTGTGACCCACAAACTACTATGCAAGATTTCTTCTTATCATCTTACTGCTTCCTTTTAGAAAAGTTTACTTTTTTAAAGTAGCTTTGTAAAAGGTGTAATGATTTTACTTTTCTTTTTCAAAGTTGTAATGAGTGTGTCTTTAGGAAGATTTACTTTTATGCCCCTTGCTTTGCCTATAAAAGCAAGGCTTCTCCTTCTTTGTAAGTACGTTGAACTTGAGGACGTTGAATTTGAGTTTGATAATATGAATATGAGTTTGAGTGTTTCTTATTCTCTCTAAGTTTTCCCTCTCCTGAAAGCTTAAGTCTTGAGTGCATGTTACTATCTGTCTTAGTACAGAAATAAGTATGCTCTACACTCGCCTCTTCTGAGGATCTTGTGTATCATAAAGTTTAAGACAGTCCGTGACTGTGCTTAAAACAATTCCACATTGAGGTTAGAGTTTAACAGGGAAAGAGTGTAGGTACTGTTGAGACTATTATTTAAAAAGGGGAAAGAGAGTTATGAAAGTGTAAGGTTCCTAAGAGGAAGGCTTGAGAGTTGTGTACCGTGGAGAAAGGCCTTTGTGTCTTGCTATCATACCTGGAACTTACCGATAGTCACAAGATTCCTGTGTTGATTCACAATAGTCTACCGGACTTCTCAGTATCCTACTTTCTGACTTTGGTTAATCGATGGCCTTCTCAAAGGTATTGTTTTAGCCCGTTGGTTGTTGTACTTTCCCTGTGTACCCTTTGGGATCTTCGGTGTGCCATTGTCGTATCTTGGTTGGTGGTAACATTGTAACTCAGTACATACTAAGTGAGTAGGGAGAGAGCCTATAAGCTATGGAAACATTGTCTAACGATCCTAATCATTTATCTTCAAGTTTGTCTATGTCTAGTTTACCTTCTAGTGTAAAGCATGTGTTGTCTAATAAAATAGAAAACCTAGTAGAAATTACCCATGTTCCTGTAAAAAATTGTGTTTGTGAGTCTTCTTTACCTTTGTTGAGTCCGTACAGTATATATTCTCGTGATCGTTCTTGGATGAGATGTAGAGGTCCTAAAGTCAAGGAAATCATCTAGAGTTCCAGATTGAAATAGTGTGGTCTCAGATCTACAAAAGTAGAACAATACGTGTAGCTTAAAATACCAAAAGAGCTAATCTCTCTTTGGAGAGAGCATAACCATACATATCTTCATGTAGGGGCTATACACCTTGTTCTCACACTTCATAGAAGAAAGGGAATACCCGCTACAGCTAGGATATCTCTTCTAGAAACTGCCTACACAACGTACCAAAATGTCCTGATTGGTACCTTGTTGACTACTCTCAACAATGGAAGTGTCATACTATCGATAGCACCTGATTTCAATATTAGGTTGGATGATCCCACTTTATCTGAACAATTGTAAGTTCAGATCTAGATCACTGGAGCAAATCAAAATCCTACAGCCATCGTGGCTACTCTACATCACCAGATGATCTATCGTCTGTAGAATCATACTTTGGACCTCAATTTTTCAAACTCTACTTCAGATACTCTTTACATGGTTGCTGATCGTTCTAATGATCAGACTACTATTCTCCAGATCCTGAAGCAACTACCAGTAATGGAGCTTACAAAGTTGATGCCTACTAAATAGATTACCAATTACCAAAAGGCGTTCCATGCACCTCATCGACACTCTTTTCATACAACAACTCCTTTGATTTTAAAGACATTAAAGGATGGAACGGTAAAGTCCATCTATGCAAAGCCCAATGAAGATCCAACTGGAACTACTACCTCTGAGGCTGTTTCCTGATTCAACCCGTGTTTTCAGATACGGAAGGTAAATCTGGTCCTCTAATTCATTATTTCAATTCTAACGGAGATCTAGTTTATATTAGCCATCATTATGGACATTTTGTATAAGATGTTGACCCATCTATGTGCGAACCTGATTGTGAAGTCTATCCCAACACTGAGTCAGATAGTGACGCTGATGATGATAGGTATGCCAGACGATGAAGAAGAAAGAAGAAAAATCTAAATCTTATTGCGAAGGTATACAATAATATCATCCACACAAGAATGATTCCAGCAAATCTATTAGTCTAACTATTGAAAAATCTAGACCTAGATCTCTTCGTGAGATGCTGAAATCCAATTCTTGTCAAACAAAGCCAGCAGTTCCTGTTACGACTCCTACTCCTATTCTGTGCATGATGGTAGCGCCATATGAGGAAGACTTTCCTCCTCTACACAGGAGTATCAATGAATCAACGAGGGTTATCTCTAGCCTATATATCCGAGCTTCAGGAATAACTTCACAAGGTACACTTGTCTCTAATCCTTCAGATGAAGTTTTTAGCCGGCAGACATCGAATGCAGTATCACAAAACAAAGTTCTTAGAAGAATTGATTCCAAGTTGGACAGAATCAGTCAACAAACAAATGATACTCATCACAAAGTTGACACCGTGTCTAAGCAGATCCAATAAATGTATCAATCATACAAAGCTCAGATCAAACAACTTGATGCTGAACTTTGACACTACATCGCTACACATTATCTTCGACCTGATTTCAACATCAAAGTTAGATAAATCGAGAAGATATAAGGAATTGTGTGACAAATGGAAGCTGATATGCAAAATGCATAGTCTAAAGTTGTATATGGCTCATCCTCTTCAGTATTTCCAACTACACAGCCAGTTTACACTTCTCCTTTGCATAAGAAGTATCTAAAAGAAACTGACTATTCAAAGGTATTCAAGTTCAATTATCCTTTGATTAGACAGTATATACATCCTTTGGCAGCTCAAGCAAAACCTAAAAGGCTAAAATCTAAGCCAAAGCTTTAAAAAGTTCCTGAGCCATCACCTTCGTACACAAAATCTGAACAAGTTAACTAGTTGAGTAAACCATTATAGATCCATACTCCTCCTACTTCTCCACCGAAGTTACAACCTTTCACTTCTACTAGGAAGGATAAAGCGCCTCTAACAGAGTTTATAGCAACTCTCGCACCTACACATGCTGCAGAAGATTCCTTTTCTCAAACAGATAAGTCATAAGCTTGTTCTAAAGTTTTTGCACCAACCTCTGAAGTCTCTACAACAATTTCTAAGTCATCAACTAAACAAATCTTTGAACTGTCCTCTAATTCCTCAGTCTAACTAGCTTATCTATCAGACTTAACACAAGTTCTGATGACTATGCCTGAACCAATTGAAGTTGAACCTGAAATAAGTGAAGCAGAATCCACAAGTACTGAGCCTTTCAGACTTGAACCAGCACCAAAAGTTGAGCCAGCTGCACAGGCTACTTTGCAGACCAAGCCTTCTTCAAGACCTTGGTTTACTTTTGATGATCTTCCACTAAAGAAATGTAGAGATCGACTGCATAAATTCGCTGCATGGATAGATCTACAAATGAACAGACCTAATAATCCTTTACCAGATATTTTGTTTGAATTTACTTCTCGTTTCACCATTACTTTGCGAGAATGTTGGCAAAGTATAAGTGAATATCAACAAATTCAGTATATACAAGTCACTACAGCCGGAGCTCTTCTTGGAATAATTCATAAGGAATTCATCGGTGACTTTCAGCCTATAAATAAACAGATCCGTTAGGAGTATTTTGCAATGAAATGATATTCACTTGACAAGTGTGATATCCAGAAGCATTACAAACGTATGACGGAAAGATACTATCTTTTGAATGGATGGAATGATGTTAATCTTCGATATACTTTTATCTCGTCCCTTCCAGATTGACTGCAATCGGAGTTACAAAGGACCATATTTTCTTTACAAAGAGATATGGCTAATATATCTCTTGGAGAAATCTACCAGCTTGCTCTAGCTTCTTTTAATAAGTTGTGTGACCAACATACCTTATTCAAGAATATCATTAAAGGTGGTCTAACTCTCAAAAAGGCTTGCAAGAAGCCTTGTCTTTAGATTAAGTGCAAAGATCAAAAGAATTGTGATTATAGTAACAAGAAGAAAGATTACTACAGACAAGCCTATCATAGAAGAAAGTTTCGTAGACAAATGGAAGGCTACAAGCCTTTAAGGAAAACATTGTTGAGTCAAGGAGACTTCACTCCTTCTATTGATTTTGAAGTCAAATAATAATAGAAGAGTGTGTGAACTGTTTTGATGAATTTATTAAGTATGTAGATAAATGTAAGAGGCACAAATCATCAAGTCATCAGACGAAGCGATGCCATCAGACGAAGCGAAGTCATCAGATAAAGTGAAGTCATCAGACGAAGCGAAGTCATCAGATGAAATGAAGTCATCAGATGAAGCAAAGACATAAGACGAATTATACAAAACAAATCAAGACGTTATAATTGAAAAACAACTTACAACAACAGTTAGTTAGTTAGTTGGACTTGGTTATAAGACTCAACTAACAACTGATCTCTAAAGATTCTACAAGTAGTTTTCAAGAAGACCTTTAGAGATTTAGACTATAAATATCACTTATAGTCAAATACAATACACAATATACACAAGACACAACCTT
Organism: Erythroxylum minutifolium; assembly: GCA_027123815.1. Taxonomy (NCBI): domain Eukaryota; kingdom Viridiplantae; phylum Streptophyta; class Magnoliopsida; order Malpighiales; family Erythroxylaceae; genus Erythroxylum; species Erythroxylum minutifolium. The sequence continues at coordinate 17,493,616 of JAOTJB010000002.1, read as the reverse complement.
ACAACTCTGAACCTTCAACTCTCAATTCTTTACTAATGATACTGTAAAAAATTGCTTGCGTGAAAAGAAGAAAGAAGAGAGATCAAGTCGACCTGTATAGTGACTTTAGAAAACTCAAAATCTTTTAAATGAAAGGGAAGGCTATAGCCTGAAGAGGCTACGATAGCAGATAAAGAATACTTTTTGAAAGAGACCTGAAAAGGCTCTGGAAGGGTGAAATAATACTTATAAAAGTTGAAAGAGATAGTGAAATCTCATATATACTCTGAGGACTGGACATAACCCTAAGTTTAAGGGTGAACTAGTATAAATCACAGTGTCATATTCTCTAATCCTTATCTCTTTAATTTCATGTTGTTAGAAGAATAGATACTATTTCTACTGTTGCAGTACTCAAACGAATTAAGTACATTGTTTTGTAAATTGTCTGAATCTTTCAAGAAAATCAAGAAGTTTTTAAAGATTTCAATCTTAGACGATTTATCACAATTCAACCCCTCTTTTTGTGTAATCTTTCATATTACGTGATTTCTATAATAACAAGTGATTTACTTCAAGATTGTCTTATATGGCAGTTAGATATCTGATGCTCCGTGCTGCCATATCTGAAACATGCACCCGTAGTCCTCCAATAGGTACCTCGATGGTATTTAGAGCAATGAGGACACTCAAGAATACCGGAACCTTGGCCCACAGAGGAACCCCTACTAGAAGCAGTTGATGAGGGAAAGTTTTTCCACCTTCCCTTAGCTACAGATCTCTGAGTGAATTCTGGTGTAGAGGAAACACCTTCACGACTCCGCTTGCCTGAGGACTAACCTCCTCTAGCAAAGGCCTTTCGCTGAGCCCTTTCTCTCTTTACCATCTCTTGTTTCTCTATTTTCATTGCAATTTGCACCAGTTGATGGTAGTTCACTTGTTGCAGTAAAGTGAATGCAGTAAAATGCTCTTTGATTGAATCGTTCAAACCATCCTCAAACTGATGACACCGGAACTCCTCAATAAGTATCGGTTTGGGGTTATACTTGCTGAGTCGGTTAAACTCCCTATTATACTCAGTAACAGATAAGTTTCTCTTCTTCAGATTTAGAAATTATTTCCACTTCTCCTTTCTGTAAGCCTTCGTAACATACCTAGCTTTAAACTCTTCAGAACAGAAATCTTAAGTCAGAGGCACCAGTAGTTGAGGATTCCTCAAAACAAACTTCCACCACTTATAGGCTACTCCCTACAGAAGAGAAACAGCACAGTGCACCATCTGATCTGGCGGATAGCTGATTTCATCTAATACCCTCATTACTTTCTCTATCAAGAACTTAGCTCTTTCGGATTCCTCCAATGATGTTCTAAAAAAATTCCCAGCTCCATACTTCTATAGTCGATCAATCGAAGCCTTGGGTATAGTCATAAGATGCAGTACTATCATCATATCCTAAGACAACTTAACTAAAGCCTCTCTCTGAGCTAGAAGAGGAGGTGGCACCTCATCTTCACCTCGATTAAACCCAGAGGGTCCAGATATCGATGGACGAGATCGTTTAAGATTATTACTCTCAGCAACCTCATCAATGGCTTCATGAGATCTTTCCATCTTTAATTCTACAACCAAAACATGGGACAGACCGCATTAGGCCAAAACACAATCTTTACACTCAAATATGCAGTAGTTAAGTGCTGGTTAAACCATAATTGCCTAAACTATGCTCTGATACCAAAAGATGTAATATCCACATACCCCTAGAAGGATATGTAAATGCTACATATAACATAATCGAAATAATCCAAAACATTCCAACGATCACTTACATGCATTTCCAGAAACTTAAGCAAATAAGCTTCACAATCCATTAGGAGATATTTTATAATCAAGACATAATTTACATCAAGCTGAATGTTTCAAATTAAAAACCATAGACCTGTGCTATAGTTATTACAAACCATACACACATAAAATACAAATTCCGATATGTCTTATTACATTAACTACATCACAGAAACAAACTCAAATATACATGTTGTCAAAACAAAACACATCCTTCTTTAGACTATTATGTACATGGTTTTATGATTAATCACATTCTTTGAATTGGTCATTCTATAACGTGAACATGGTTAACTACATAGGCTTATCTTATAATATATTTGACTTACATTGATATTTTATTTTTTTGTATATTAGATTATATTATTTCAATTGTCTATTTATGGATTCAATAATGCGAATAAGATTGATCATGTAAGTGTACACTAAAGTGTGTCCAATAACACCTATGATGAAAAATGTTGGATACACTCATATGTGCCAAACTATATACTTTTGATTGGAGATAAAATTTCAATTCCCTGCCTTTTCATTATAGGATATTTGGCATTTCTTAAAATTTTAAAATTCACAAAGTAAAATCCTTTTTATTTCAAAATTAAGTTAACCATTTCTCAAAGTTGGGTCTTAAATTTTTTTGATTATATATCCTTGTTCTTGCAAAAATCCTATTTGTGAGATAATATATTCTACATCCCTTTACTAACAAATAAATTTTTTTTAAAAAGTTGATGACTAATTTAAAATGTCTGATCAACCATTCATTGTCAACACTGTTAAATGGGGAATTATTATTCTGCCAATGCCTCAAAACTAGATATTGAACAAATAGAAATTAATGATGATTTGGGCTAATTAGAAACACAAGATGGCACCAAGAAGAAAAGGTGAGACAAGATCAATTATGCCTATGTAGATATTGATTGAAATAATTCAATACAAAGGCTTATATTGAAAGATGGGAAAGTTACTACCAAAATTTTAAAAAATTGGAGGAGAAAAAAGGAATATTAGTGACTCTAATTTGTAATAGTTATAAAATCTTACAAAGAGGAAGAAGAGAATAACACATGGTGTAGATTATTACTTGGGATAGTCATAAACAACACTAAAGAGGATGAGGTGAATAGAAGTATTAAGTAATTTTGCTATTAGACATTCTGAAATAATAAAGAAGAGGATGAGCAAAATTGGACTTATAAATTGGGATCCATGTTATGCAAAAGATGTTCCAATAAACTTATCAGTATAAAATAGGTTTTTGATACTTGACATTGATGGATCTCTCATTGATATTGTACCTTATCATCCTAGCGGTAAGCTTGACATAATTGTCTATAAATATTCAAGTGAGCCATATATGGTTCCAAGATGATTTGTAAATTTTGTAATCCTAAACTAATTATTTTATTGCCTTATTTACTTTGTTCTTTAGTTTTCAAGAGGCGCCACTATGATGAATTCCTCAATTTTTATTTCGAGTGATATAATGTTGGTATCTAATCATCAAAAACCAAGTTCATTTCTAATGTATATATATTCCTTATTTACATTTTTCTAACGAGGAAGAATTTTAGGAGCTATAGTGTGATCTACACACATAATGGCTAGTGTAAGAAACTCTTTTCTTTTACTATAATAGCTTCTCCTCCATACAAATTCATGCTTTCTTCTTCCTACTTCTACCCTAAATTGCCATCTTCCTTCCCTTCTATTTATTCTCATCTTCTTTTGGAGTTAGCTCCTCTTCATCATTTTCCTCTTATCATTTCTTCTACTTTGTACCTACTTGTTTCTATAGCTTCAGTGCTTCTTTAATTTCTATTTTTAAGTCCTTAAGTTATCCATTTTCTCTTTATTCTCCATTTTATGTTCCATCTTTTAGTTCTTTGGCTTACTCTTGATTCCATCCTAGTTCTGAAGTGCTTCCTTAGATTAAAAGGGCATCTAGGTATTTCCCTCTTCTTTTATTTCCTCCTCTTTCTTTTTACCATTTTTTGAAAGATAATTTAAATTTTCTTCTACCAAGCATTAGAGCTTTTCCTACTAAATGGACTTAGACTTTATTGATTCTAGATAGAATCGTAGCTCCACTAAATAAATTCCCCCATTTTCTTCATGTTCCTCCGTCTCTTCTCATCCCTCCTACCCTACTGTCTGCATCCTCCTCTCTTCCTCTCTATCTAAAAAAAATTATTTTTCATCCTTAAGGATTCTTCTCATTTCCTCCTTTTCCACTTCCAAGTTCTTTTCCTTCTACCTCCCTTAGGAAAAATGGCCTCCCTAGCTTTCAAGTCAAATAGGCTCCATCTTTTCTTACCCTGTAGGCCTCGATCTAACACTCAATTAGAAAAAGGTCCCATTTCATTTATGCCATCTAGCTGAGAAATATTGCTTAACTATTATCTCTCCTTCTTTAGATACCCATTTTCTTCAGGACGAAACTTATCTTCCCATTCATTAAACCATGGGCCCTCAAACACTAGAAAAGTAGAGGATTGGAGGAAGTTCTACTTAATGAAGACAATCTTTTCCTATTTAGGTTCTCAACAATTTGTGGAGCTCAAGATTTCTTATAGGCAAACCCTTGTCATTTCAATAACCTACCCCTCTTCTTTCATGTGGAAGCTAGGCTCCAACCTAGAGTAGGTTATGCAGAAAGAGTTTTAATTTTGATCAATTTTCATAAAATATCCTTTAAATACTAGTCTACTAAAGGCTTAAGTCTCTTAGCTAGATTTTTTGCAATCTAATATGTATGGAAGAAGTTATAAGAACTAGAAGAAGAATAGGATATGCAAGATTTTTTGTACGTGTTGATTTGGAAAAAAGAACTTCTTGAGGAAATCCCTATATTAAGGTTAAGATAAGATGGCTCAAAGACCCCATTAGAGTCTCCTATTGATGAATACATAATCTAAATTAGCTAAGGAAAAGTTAGAAACTTACATGTAGAACTTTCATTAAATTAGATTATACTAAGTTAATGGGACTGAATAATCAGGAAAATTAGGAGCTTTCTTAATAGAATACTTCTTCCTAGCCAAATGTGCCGATCCTATTGAGTATTCTACTTTAATGCATCCTCACTTGATGGAATCAAATATAAAAAAGCAAGTATCATAGATCAAATTCTCTGATAACCACCAATAATCCTAGTTCCATTCTTTTCAATAAAGAGTAGGAGAAGGATGCTATCAATGGTCTAATGTTAACCCCCTCATTGGAGAACAATACGTCAGTTGAAGCAGGTACAAATGGTAGTCAACCTGGTACACTTATTAATGCAATTAAGGGATTCATTCCAGAAGAAAGAAGAAGATTTAGTTGTAAGGCCAAAGTGAGAGCATTTGCTTGTTTCTCTGAATGCCTTATATCAATCATTGCCTAGAACACTTAAAGCCTTAATAGCCCCAAAAAAACAATATCAATTCAGTAAAGCTTATAAGATATAGCCTTTTAAAGATTGAATTGAAGAAAGAAAAGTGTAAAAGATCTAGCTCTTTAAAAAGAAATAGAGGATTATAACAAATCATTAGGCATACCATTATAGAAGAATTATGTTTTCTTTTGATCTAAGTAAGATTAATATTCTAAATATCTTAATGATATGTCGATGTATCCATCTTCATTCTAAGATTTAAGGAGTTGGTAAACTATAGATTTCATTCAACTTTGTATTTCAAGGATCCACATTATAGAATGATGTCAAGACATCCTACAATTCAATTAGGAAACTTTGGATAATTTTGGGTGATTTTAATAGTATCATCCTTACCTTAGAAGTTAAAGGAGCTAGATGTATTGGTAATCCTTTCAATTATCTCAATTCTTGTCTTTCCTGAATCAAAATCACTAATCTCAATTGCGAGAGATTTTTTATGCATTAAATAGTAAGTAGGAGGGGGATTTTTTTATGAGGAAAAAGTTAGATGGGGCTATGGTGAATGGTGATTAACTTTATAACTTTCCAACTATGATGGGAATATACAATAATTATTTATGTTTAGTACATTCCCCTATTGAAATTTATTACATTCCCCTACTGAAATTTATAACTTGACTTTGAATCTAAAGAGATTTTCCCCATTCAAATTCTTTAATTACTTATGCAATGTTAAAAGGATTCTAAGATGAAGTCAAGATGGGCACGAATTAAGACGTAAAAGGGTTTGAATCTTACAAATTTTGTAAGAAGCTTATAGGAATTAAAGAGGAACTAAAAACACTTAGGTCGAGGATTTACTCTAATATATTTTTTGAAATTGGAAAGGCTAAAAAGGTGCTAATTTAGAAGCAAATTGATCTCTACAACTCACTAATGGATGTTTAATGATTAATTGACGAGAAAGTTTCCTTGAAGTATTATTTAAAAGTCTTAGAAAACAGTTGCTCATTCTTAAAATAGAAATCAAGAATTTTATGAATCAAGGAGGGGGATTGCAACACTAAATTCTTCTGCAATTCCCTCTTGTTGAGAAAAAACTCTAACAAAATCTTGTCCTTATTAAGTTAAGATAGAACGAGGCTCACAAATCAAGATGACTCATTAACTTACGCTTTGGAATAAGTTCAAAATATATTAGGATCCCTAGCCTAAAGCCACTCTTCAATCTCATAAATTGAGTTCATTCATCCCAAACTGATTATTAGCCAATAATGTGAGTTACTCAATAGGGCTTTCACTATGAGGGACATTAAAAGGGCAATTTTTATTTTAAATCCTTCTAAGGCTCTTGGATTGTAACGTCAGACACTTTGAGCCCCTTTTCGTATTAGTTTGTAATTGGAGATACTACTATACATTGATATATACATGGTTGTATATGAGTTCAAAAATGTATTTGAATCCTTTCGGTGTATATGCCAGTGATATATAATGTTATATTCCTTTACATGAACTTAGAGTTCATCGGTATACGAAATCTTGGAGATTTCTAACATATAAGCTTCTAAGTGTGTAAAACTGAGTCCATTAGATGAATATGGCCATGGTGGCTGAGTCAAATATATTCTAATGCCTTAGAGGTGATTAAGCATGATTTATAAACTTATTGGACACTTAGAAAGCTTGATTGGAAAAGTTGATGTACATAAGGGATTTAAAAGTAAATTTTCAATTTTTGGAGGACCAATATGTAATTTTATAAAGTTAAGGGGCTTAACTATAAATTTCAAAGTCCGAGGACCAAAATGAAAATAAAATTTTTGATCATTTTTAAATTTTAGACTTAATTGCAAATTTAGGAAAAGTTTGAAGGGAATAATGGTAATTTCACATAAACTAAGGGCAAAAGGTAAATTCACCATGTTTTATCAAAGAACAGTCACTATTCTAGACCCTTCTTCCTTGTATGTGGCCGTGCACCCCACCATTTAGCATTAAAACACTTTGTTTTAATTAAAAGAAAGGAGAAGAGAGGAGAAGAAGAACACTTTCGGCCATCACC
>JAOTJB010000002.1:17465943-17484160 GCA_027123815.1 Erythroxylum minutifolium | reverse complement strand
TTACTATGATAAAGTCTTGAAAATATGACTTGAAAGTCATGCACATTAGGTGTTTGATAAAATGCCTAAGTGAACTTAGCTTAGGATTTAAGGATTGTAGTGGTATGCATTGGAAAGAGGTTTTCATGTTTACTTACAGTAAACTTGAATTTTTGCATAGATTGATGAGTAGTGACCTAACGTGCTTAGATAAAAATGTGCTTAATTATGCTTTGTAATGTGTAAGTATTGGATCAAAGGCATTAAATGCCTTGGAAAATGCAAAAGAAAGCATATGCGAATAAAAAGGGAAGTAATCATGTGAGAAGCTTAATGGCCAAATCCCATAGCTTAAAAATAGTGATATTGTGTTTTATACCCTTATGTGATGGTGTATAAATATGAGATACATGTTTGAGTAGTAAATACATTGCATATTGTATGCATAAAGGCTCAGGAGCCATGGATCAAGGAGCTCGTACCGAGGATTGTTGAAGTCAAGGGAGTGTACACTTTCTTTTAAGATGAGTTGGAGAAAACATATCTCTTAAATGAGACTAGGACAACCCAAGATAGGCATAATACCTTGTATGTGAATTTTGAACTTAGGTAATATATAGTATAATTGAATCTCTAATAGATGCTAATACACTTATATATTTAATAAACAACATTGTTTTGAATAACTTTACACTTAGAGTGCAAAAGATGACTTTCACTGCATGAAATAATGTTTTGGAACTTACATATGCATAATCTAGTCATGTATACTACATATATGTATTCTCTTTTGGCTTAGAGCCACGGTAAGGTTCCATTTAAATAGTTAGACCGATAAATAAGGCATGGTACGTTACTTGATTTTAGTACTAAATATTTGTATATGATTTTTTTGTAATTGGTGAGCTAATGATTGGCCATTTGTGTGCTAGGTATAACAAATTAAGCAACTCCCATACCCTTTAATGCTAGTACATAAAAGTTGAGTCCTCATAACGAGAGCTTTCTACAGGACTTGAGGGTGATTGTACACTTAGAGGTCTGGTCATCGACGAGGTCATCACTTAGGGTGATGATGCTCTTGTCGACCATATTCTGGACTCACCACAGATGAAAGTTGAACCAACACTAGGATCGGTGGGTGTGCACACTAGTTTGGCCTACTAGTGGTGACACACATAACTATTTTGGCCTATTATGAGATTTGACTTCCTGACAAGATTTGATCTTACATGTGATGTTTTTCTACTCTTGTGTACTAGAATTGAAACCTATGTTCATTGAATGAGTGATTAATAGGCTATGCCTATGTGGTTCCTAACTAGTATGGGATGATTGATAGACTAGGCTTATGTGTTCCTATGTCATGTATGTTCAGGTGGTCATATGCATGGTAGATGCGTAAAACTGTCCTTAGGTAATTTAGATCGTTTTGGTGTTTGAGGGGTTCTATTTACGATATATGTTTTGTTTCATGCTCAATAAGTATATAGTGTACTCATCCCCTCTACTTTCCAACCATGCAGGTTAATTTGGTGAGCATAAAGCTCTGAGTGGTTCGTGCTGTCTTTTGACATTTTGAGGCATTACCACACGTGGGTAGCCTCTGTTTTGTACTTTTGTTGTGTAGTAAATCATGATTATGTTAATATGCTTTATAATTTTGTAAATTAACTCTTAACTATCTTATGGTTTGTAAATGACCTTATGTATGAACCTTTTGTATTATCGTTGAGATTACTATTGAGTGAACTTAAAAGCCCAAAAGTTACGGTAGAGTTTTAATGTGAATATAAAAGTGTGTTTAAAACTGATCTACAAGTGTTTCAATTAAGTTTTGGGATTTTCAAAATACAGCCGTTGTGCTGTCCAAATGTTTTTAACGATATTTAGTTAGCCTTTCGTGTCTGGTTAAGGGTACTATGAGCATCCTCAATTTGAGTATGCGGCGGTTGATTTAATACTTGTTTCTATCAAAAAGCATTAAACATATTGATAGGCATGGCCATAAGAAACCCTATACTAAGGTTAGTTGGAAGAGAATTTGTTTGCTTAAAGAAAAGGGGTTTAGGAATCTAATCAATACTGGTGGTTAATAAGATTTTATTAGCAAAAAGGTTCTAGAGTATACTCACTTACAAAGAGTCATTATGGGTAAAATGTCTCTATAAGAACTACTTAGAAGAAGGAACTTTTGGATCCTTAAATCTAAAAAGGATTCATCATGATGCATATTGCAAATATTGGAGTTAAGGGACAACTTACAGTCTTTAATCTAAATAAAGATAGGTAATGATGAGGGTATTTGGCTTTGGTTTGATAATTAGAATAAACTACGCCCTTTATAACTTCTCTCTAATTTCCAAAACTTAAGAATGATGTATCAATAGAATTCCAATCTTAAAATATAAGTGAATGATAGCAACTAAACATGTGGTAATAGAAGCAATAATATATTCTTAGAAGCTTCCTTCTTTATTAGCAACTAAACATGTGGTAATAGAAGCAATAATATATTCTTAGAAGCTTCCTTCTTTATAAACCCAAACCCAATCAAGTTATAGTTGATAGGGATTATTGGATGAAAGATCCCTATGGTAACTAAGAAATCTTATAGATATATAATTTATGCTATAAGAAACTAGTTCAAGCTAATTTGGTGTCAATTTCAACTGCCAAAGATATCTTTAATTCTTTGACTAAGAGTTAAGAACAAAATAAGCATTATAGGCAGGGTAAACCGCTCCCTATTACCTGTTCCAAATCCTACATGCAAATTAATACTGGTTGCCCTAGAAACTTTTAATGACCTTTTCTTTGATTTTTTATTCCAAAGGATTGTGGAAGAATGTGTAGCTCATCTGTAATTACTTTTTCAAAGGAAATGAATGGGATAGGATAATTCATTGGGCTACCTATCCCCCAATAGTTTAGTAAAGGTAATTATGACTTATTAAAAATAGCTTTTGGATGCATTATTTATACCATATAGTGGGTGAGCAATTCCAAACTTTTTCAGGCATTAACACCAAGATATTTTAGCAGCTTCGAAGAGCAACCTTAGTTTGATTAGAGAGTTAACAATGGTAAGAGGTAAAAAAAATTGAAACTAAACTCTAACATTGCAGAAAAATGGTATCTCTAAAAGAAATGGAGATGTTTTGCACTTTTAGTCGCAATTAGCACAGTTTCAACTTAGATGCTAGTTGTATTTTATTATATTGACTTAAAAAATAATGACCTATTAATCTAGTATTTACTAGTTAATTATTATGTCTAATTCAATTTAATTCTCACTTATAGTTGTGACTCTTACCTTGCCTAATAAAATTCTTTAAGTTTGAAAAAGGAATTATAATAGTTATACAGTACCATTAACATCCAATATCCATTAACCTTAACTTTAATGGAGAATTTTTTCTAAAACTGATTGATTTCCTCTTTGGAAGCTTAAAAGAAAATTTACTATTTTATTGGGCAATTTTCATGAGATTTTAAAGAACTAGCATCTTTTTTCATCCATCTGTAATGAACATAAAATGTGAACATCTGTTCAATTGATGAGCTATTATATGCTGTAGGGATTTATGAATTATTTTTCATTGTAAGATCAATCTCACCGCACTGATACAAGTCAAGCCATAATTGAAAATAGAAGGAAGCCTACATTTTTATGGAGCTAAAAAATTTATGGATAAACTATGATCCTTGCTTTCAAAGAATCATGAAGATTACGAAAAGTCAAATACATCATTTTTGGATGATATATGGTATAAAGCTTTATGGAATCCAATATACTCACTTTACCATATGTTTGTTGTCTTAATTTAAGGATTAAAATTGATGTCCTAGTACCAACCTTCTCAATCCTAAATATGTTTATGTTGACATTTCTCTTTAACCATATATTATAATATTTCCACACTCATACTAATACCATGAATTGAGTGATTGTAACTTAGGTCAAATATGTTGTACCATGGTATTTGGTACTTGATAAATTTATCTTTACCTTATTTTTCTATAATCTTATACTTAGAGTTCTTAACATGTTTGATTTGTGAGATTTTGATGTATTTAGATCTTTCAGTTAAGGTTTACTATGTCACTAAATTTATTTCTTTGAATCCTTATTGTTAATTGCCAATAACATAAATAGATCCTTGATGAAGTTTTCATCGTAAGATTTATAAATGATTATGTTTATCATTCTTTGGTGTCATTTTATTACCAATTCAAATGATTAAATGGTTTTTTAATTAACCTAGATAATGTTTCATTCTAGTAATACAAATTAAAAAATTGCAGTGTTCTTCCCAATTGAAATCCATAACATAGGCTATATGAACCCAATAACATACAATACAATTTATTTATGTTTATATTTGTAATAATAGTACATAATATTGCATGATAGAGGAGAAAATAAAACCTAACATTATTGAACATATTTCAAAGTAGACCTATCATTGCTAAATTGGATGTTGTGTTAAAAAAACTTAGAGAAAGAACAAAGTTTTATTGAATTAATTATCTCATATAAAGTTAAGCTCTTTATATAAAACTAGTGAAAAGTAACTCAAAAGAAAAACTAATTCTACAGCTCAACCTTAGCAACTAATAGAAATAACTGAGTCATCTAATGATAAATTATAGACTATAACAAATTTGTGACTAAAATAACTAAATGCTAACAACTAGAGATAATAAATTTGTAAAATTATCATTTTCAACGCTTATGCTTAGGAGGATAATTTCCTTCTTCATTATAGTGCTATTCATATCGAGACAAGAAAGGCATCGATGGCGGCTCATATCCAATGTAGGAGCAAACACCTCTCACAATTTGTTTCATCCACTCCAATTGGATATCTTGATCTTCTTAAAGTTCTTGCATCTCTTTAAAATTCTAGAGGATCCTCCTATAGTCCCTCTAAATTTCCTCTAAAAGTGATCGAATAGGTGGCTGACAAACTTAATGGTGTTACACTAATTGAAGAATGATCCTATCAACATCATCTTCCACCCTTTGGTTATTAGCGCCAACCTCAAAATCTTTGATAACATATTCTCCCCTTATCACCTTTACAATCCAAATGTAAAATATAGCTTTGATGTATTATGCATTATACATGCAATGTTAAACTAAGGAAGCATCTAAAAAAACCTTTAAATTATTTGCTAAATGCAGTGTATACATCCCTTCATATATTGCAACTTTTTTCTCAACACCATTATCTTTAAGTAGCTTGAAAAATAGAAAGTCAAATTGTAGTAGCGACCTTTTTTAAAACACCATAAATAGAACAAATCTTATAGAGTCACCACCCTTACTCTCCCTCTTTTTAGAAATGGTGTAGGCAATTGTGTAATGCAAAAACCTTAAAAGTAGTGATTTAATGTGGAAGAATTTAGTTTTTATAGGATTATAATCATAGCTTCCATGGAGATTTTAAGCCAAAACTCCACATCCGTATATAAGTCCTTAGGGAAGTCAAATTTTGAACTTAGATATACAAATGCTTACACATAATCAAGAAAATAAAACCTACACTTCACTATAATTTGAGGGTTTAAATTACAAAATCCATACCACCCATCCAAAACATAATGTCAATGGGTTTTTTAACCCTTACATCTTAATTGAAATTAAAAGTTATCATAATTTTGAGTGTTTGTTCAATGTAGGTATCTTTACATATTTGAAAACTTAATTTATTAACTGATAATTAGTGATTTAGCCATATTTAGTGCAATTTGCTTGTTTATTTGAAATTTTATCATTTTTGGTACTTAATTCATTCCTAATATGTTTTTACGTTATAATTCACTTATTTAAAGGAAAATGATTGAACTGGGACAAGTTTGGGATGAAGTGAAGTTGTTTTGATCAAGTTATCAAGAAGTTGAAAATTTACACAGCCACTGGACAAGCCTATATTGATGGCTACACAAGTTCATGAAGTTACACGGTCACTAAACATGCCCATTTCATGTGGACATGCTTGGGTGCACATTTTTAGCCCATATTCGTTTTGAATTTGAGAGGATTGCGATTTTTAATCGACACGACCACCACGCATACTTGTGTTGGTGACTATTTCCTACCTAGAATCCTAACTTTCAAACTATAAAATGAAAAATTAAGAGGAAAAGTAGGAGAGAGGCTCAAGAAACACAAATTAGTGGCCTAAAAAGAGAAAAAGGAGAGAGGCTTAGGAAAAATCTACGAAGATAAAGAGAATGAATAATAAGCAAGTAAACAATTTGAAGTGGAATTTCAACAATCTAAAGTAAATTTTATAAAGATAAAAAAGGATTTTATCATATTTCTTTTGATTTCCTAGCTTTCCTTTAGTTATGATATTATTTCTTCTATAATTAGGATATAAACCTTTGGTGGTACTTAGATTAAATAAACCTCGGTATATACCTTTTAGTGATTGTATTTCAATTTAAAGTTTCACTGAGATTCAACTACATGTTCTTAGTTATTTTTGAATTAGTATTATTAGCATGTTAATTCATGTGTGACATTTTGCAATTGGCATTGAAAAATCCAATCCATGAATAGATCTAGAATAATTGAAAGGAGTTACACATAAACTTGGAGATAGGTAGACATAAATCTTTAGGATTAGGGTCCAAACCTAATAACTAAATTAATAAATCAATTAATGCAATTCTAGGGGTTTAATTAGAAAGAAATTTCAATTAATCAACCTAGGATTATATATTAATATTCTTAAGAAAGATATTAGCATAATTGAGGAATTTCCACAATCCAATGAACTATAGATTAAATTAAATAGTGACTTTATGTTTTCATAAGAAGTTCTAAGAGGGATTCAAATTCTAAGTACCACTATCTTATTTGATTGTTTCTTTTTTTAATCTTTGTTTTAGTAAGTCAATTGTTTCGATTTATTTTGGTTTATTATTTCAATTTTAAATTTGATTAATTGAGCACCAAAATTTGTTGGACTAGATGATAGAAAGATAGTAAGTACAAGTAATTTTAGTCTGCATAAGGTTGACTTATACTCACCAATTCCATTTACAACTACACCGAGTGCTTACAATTGAAAGTAAAGTGCATCATCAAGTTTTTTGCATCATTTTTGGGGACTATAATCTTAAAAAGACCTTATTTTTATTAATCTACTCAATTTTTCTTTTAGGTAGTTTTTTATTTTTATATTTATTTGTTTATCCTTATAGCTCTCTTTCTTGATCTTATGTTTGTGGCTTACTTTTCAAGACTTCGGTCATTGTCATAGCCACCAAACATAATGAAAGAATGGGGAGGACAATGTTCTCAATGGAATTGTAGTATACTATCACTTATCACAACTTTGGAAGCTTAGAATGAGAAGCACGATGACATGTATTGAGAAGCTCAATTGATATCAATGATTTATTGTGACATATATGGAGTTGATTACCTTAATCATGAATATTATGCACCAAAATAAATATGGGGGCATCCAATTTGGAGAACTAGCCTCACCCCTTACAAAAATACTTATAATCTAAAGTGGGTAGTTATTACGACTTTACATGGTCTAATCACGAATAATTTGAATTTCTACAATAACAACAATAAGAGGAGTATCAACATCTTAAGGATGCCTAATTGAATTTTTCTTAAGCTTATAAGAATATATCAACTTTAAACCGTAAGAGCATGGTCCAGTTGTAGTTAACATATACAAGTATGAATCTATCCCACAAGGATTGTAAGTACTAGTATTAACCCTTTTTTATTATTTAACTATCGAATTAGTTTGTGGGTATAATTAAAAATTAAACTAAACTAAAATTTAAACAATAATAAACTTAAACATAGGAAAATACTTGAAAATTTGATATCAAATAAATAATATCTAAGTGATGAATCCCCTAAGAATTCTTAAATATTAACCCTTTATCATGCAATTAAATTATTAATTATTGGATAATGAAAATTCCCATCTTATGTGAATATCTTTCTCAATACTATTAACAACTAATCCCTCAGTTGATTAACTAGAATCTCTTTCTAGTTAAAATCCCTAGGATTGCATTGCTGATTCGTGAATTTCACTATTAGGTTTAAACCTAATCTAAAGGATTTATGTTGATCTATTTCTAGGTTTGCATACTACTTCCAATTATGATAGATTTGTTCACAAAAAAGAATTTCTCAATCTCAATCACACGAAATCAAACCATGAGCTAATATTCTGGATATATAGGACAAGAATAAAACGCATAATTTAATCTTAATAAACCAATCAATAAATTTGCATTAAAATAAAAGATAAAACCATATTGTTATCACAGATTAATTCCTAACCATATAAACAAAACCAAAGATAAATATGCAGAAGAACAAATAGAAAATAAAGAAATCATATTCTAATTTTCCTTTTTCTTCAAATGATTCTTCATGTTTTCGTCATCCCATGATCAAAATTTTCAATTCTCTACGTTTCTTACAACTCAAAAATTCTCTAAAACTCTTTTATATTATTTTCACTCCATTCATGTCCTTTTAGTAAAAACTAGGGTTTTTAGGATATACAACGTATAGGTGACTGTGTATCTCCAAAAATACTTGAACACGGTTGTGTATATCAACATACATGGGCATGTAACTTCACATTAAAGAAATAGTTTTCTTCAAATCTCTACATGTTTACAGAGACTTATATAGTCACTATACATGATCGTGTAAGTCCTCACTTTAAATTTTTGTTCTATGCCATTATTTTATCCAAATTTTTCTTCTTTTGGTCTATGAAGGCAATTATCACCTAAGCAAATTAAATACCAAAAATACTATAAACTATTAAATAACAAGCAAAACAAATTAAATATGGGTATATAAATATGTCAAATAGTCATTTATGAAACATCCCCATACTTTAAGCTTTTGTTTGTCCTCAAGCAAGTCATAATCAAAATCATTAATTTTACAAACATCCATACCTTATTAACCTTAACATGTCCATCCACACTCTAAATTATCGTATCATATTGATCAAATTATTATACAATTAGATTCAGGTTATTCTAGAACTAACCTTTATAAGTCATCATCAATAATAATCACATCAATAATCCTTTTAAAATCAAAGGCACAAATCTTTACACCCTCACCATGGTTTCACTCAATGCACTTAAGTGTTTAGAGTAAAAAGTATAAGAACTCTCTAATCAATGTATAAAAGGATTCTTAACCATAAGCTTTTAATGTTATCATATCTCCACCGCTTATAAGTAAACTAGAAACAAAAATTAAAATGTCTTGTTAAAACGTTTTAATGAGGTTTAGGTAAGGTATGATAGGGATAGTGAAAAGGATGATAAAATTGAAGAAAAATTACAAAAAATAATGTTACAAGAAACTTATTTCTTCACACTATAGGTCCCTCACATTTTAAGTCCCTTGGTAACACAACTTTAACACTTTTTTTAGCATTCATCATGTACGAACAATTAAAGAAATTTTAAACCTTTCAAATTTTCAAGGTTCCAATATATAGGTAAATGTAAATAACCTTCAGGGTTCAAAATAATAAAAAGCCTTCAATAAAATAAGTTAAAGGCTGATAATGTGGTTATAATCAAGGAAAAAGGCTATGTTTCAATATTGGTTACTCCTAAGGGATAAAATATGATAGGATAATGCAAGAAATAGGCTAACCAAATGTTAAATCTAAATGCATTTATCATTTCAATGCTTCTAATTTAACAAATATGGTCTTAATATGTATAATAAAAGTAATTTTGGAATTAGCCAACTATGCATGATAACGCACATGAAACAATAAAAGAGCTTAAATAATGATGTATTTGTTCTTTAGCATAAAAGCTCACAAAACGAATCTTATGTGTGTATATAGCTTGCAATTTTTATTCAAAGTAACTACCTCAATGATTTCTAAAAATATGATTTATAAAAACTAGTTTATTCTAACTTCCATCCTTTTGCATATTAATTCAATTAAATAGTCAATAATGATTTAAATTATTTTAGACAATTTTTAATTAATTCGAGATATTAGTTAATAAAATGTAATAACAAAGATTATAATAAGCTTAAGAAATTCGTTCCTCATAATTAAAGTTTTGAATTGTCTCCGATGTACAGAATATATGCACAGATAGATAAAAAGTAAGAAAGGGCCAGAATTTGGTACTTCCCTAAGTAATAAGAATTTCAGAGTTCTGATTTTAATGAGAGCTCCACCCGATATGAGATATAATAATCCTTGCAAAATATAAATAAAAAGGGATAAATAAAAGAAAATAAATAAATAAAAATAACGAAAAGAACTAAGAGACCTAGAAATAAAAAGAAAAAATGGAAATAACATTTCATTAACGTTTAGACAAGATAAAATAAAATAAGAAAAAATAAGAAAAATAAGCAAATAATCAGAAAAGAGAATCTCAATCCTAGCCTGTTTGTCAATAGAGGTTCCTCGAGTTGTACAACCTCAAAATGGAGAGCAGCTTAAGCTAATGTACCAGCTCTAGATAGCTAAGGTTGAAAAGTCATCCCTGGATGGCTCATCATCTACTTTAGAAGGTTGCCCATTCATCTAGTATAGGCCTTGAGTTGTGCTAATCGTTCCACAATCTTTGTTTGCTATCCTCCGATAGTCCATTGAGTACCCATAAGTTACCTTATGTGTCTCCTCAATCGAGCTATCTTTAGCTGATTTTGGTATGGTGTCTACACCATGGGTACTCCCACACAAGTCTGTTCCTATGGGACCCCTCTTATTGGGATGGTAGTGAATGTGGCTGCAGTGACTGCTCAGCCATGCGTGACTCCTCCCTAGCTCCTCCTGATGCAACCAGCTTGTTGGGAACTCCAGTCAAGTAGAACATGTCTACAGGTAAAACACGTCTAGCTTTTGGACGACTCCCTAACTATCATCCTGACTGCTCAGTGTAGAATACCATGTATATATATGAGTGTGAGATGTCGTACTATGGCTGCCTTGGATTTAGTAGGCTCGCAATCTTCATCTATGTTAATCATATGCTAGTACCCTCAAGGAGATAATCCATACAGAAAGTCTGTCTGTAGCGTGAAGTATTCCGATATCCCACGAACTTTTAGTCTTAAAGAACCATTATTTGGTTGATCTCTATTGTAGCCACCTCTCTCCACGAAGAACATGGAGAGTACCTTGCGCATCAGCTCCTAATAAGAAGGCTCCATGATCTTGAAGAATTGGGACTATGCTCCAACATTAACAAGGTCTTTAACTAGCTGGGCTAAGCCAACCAGCTTCAATGCCTCCCAGTCAATGCATATGCTAGCCTCAAACTTTTTATCCTTAAGTCATGGTATTGTTCCTCTTCAACATCGACATTGAATAAAAACATGTGTGGTTACTCTAGGGCTGCACTATGATTGCAGGCTCATATTGTGGACAAGCTCTAGTCGGATCTCTAAAGGACCCTTCTCCTCATTGTCGCTTCCTTGGTATCTCCTTTTCTTATCACGATTTTATCATTGTGCTTGAAACTTTATACCAGTGTGAGAAAAGAGCAGCCAAAGTGCAAAAATAAATGTTTCTCCACACTTATTTCTTATGCTCACTAAATTGTTAAATGTGAAAACAAACTAAAAAAGAAAATTTAAAAAAATAACAAAATCATTAACAAATAATATAACAAAAATAAATAAATAAAATAAAACAATTTGGAAATTAACTAATAATCTAATTGATCACAAAATTGAAATAAAAATATTGTAACAAACAAATAAAACTAATCTAATTATTTAATTATGAAATTAACCCTAAAATTGAAATTAAAAATTCTAATATAACAATTATACAAAATTAGCGTAATTAAACATTGGATTCATCTGAAAAGATCAAAATTGAAATGAAATGAAATAATAAAATAACTTTAAATAACTATAAAAACAACTGAGTAATCCTAATTTCACACCAAAACATTACAATTTAACAATTAGTGAGCAAAATTGCATAAATTCACAATTCTAAGTGAAATTTCATCCAATTCACATGCAATTTAGCAAATTGAATCAGTAAATCAAATAAGTAAGGATAAATTTTAACTATTAAACCACAATTGACCATAAAATCAAGCAAAGTTATACAAAAGCAAAAAAAAACCCTAATCTTAGCATTTTTAGGAGTGAAAATCCTTTAAAATTGCAAAAAATACCCAATTATTCACACATAAACAAGTGAAATTGATAAGACAACTTACTTGGGTGTCACAAATTGGCAAGAAAAACATTGAAAATGGGTTGCGGAGAGAGAGTGGTGATGGTAAGAGAGTAGAGAGAGAAGAGAAAATGAGAAAAATGAAAGAGGTATGACAACTTTAAACTTGTTGCAAACTTACACGGTCTACTACACAGTCCTGTAGCTGACCGTGTAAGTCACAAACCTATAACTTATTGAATACTTACACGATATGTTACATGGGGTGTAACTAATTATGTAAGTCTACACGAGTGTGTCTAAAAAGCATGTAGCTCTTTATAAATGTGTGAAATCTCTTAAAGATGCTTAATTTCCTAGCCTAAAAAAATCAAAACTAAAATAAATCCTATGCTAAAATCAAAATCAAAATAAAATAAGATAAATTTAAAAATAAAACCTATACTAATTCTTGGGTTGTCTCTAAAGTAGCGTTTGGTTAACATCATAAGCTCAATGTACCTTTCATGCTCAAGGTGGCTTATAAAAATTAGGTTGTAGGCTACAAAATTAGCCTAACCTCCAAGTAAGTTACATGTGGTATTATATGTATAAAGTTTTGGTATAATTTGTATTGAGTCATGGTATTCTTTCTACTCAGTGGTGATATTCTTATATTTAATTGAAAGAGTGAGTTATATGTTATGAGTGATGGTATCTTTCGTATATAGGTTTCCATATTGGATATATGGAATTTTGATATAGTTTGAATTGAGGTATTCTATTCTTGATACTAGTACATGAATTCCCATATTAAAGTGAAAGTTTTACTTATCTGTAATGACTACTGGTATTTTTTATACATAAGAGGTATTGAATGTATACAAGTTATATATGGTATTCTTCATATTGAGTACTTGTTTTATCATATTAAGGCAAAGGTGTGACTTATTTTGTCTATCCTAGTTCAATTATTGTATTGTTTACTGTGTTGCAGATGCATTTTATACAATATGTTCTATTTATGATATACTAGAGTAATTTAAGCATTTTAATGTATTATTGAGGTTATGATAGAGATCACGGATAGACCAGAGACGGTTTTGGACTTGACTAAAAATTTCTCAAATTTTTTTCGAAAACTCTAAAAAGCTACGGACTGAGTCCGAACAAGTTTTAAAAGCCCAAAAATGTGCTTTGGAGATTTGGGTGATACTTTTAAATGAAATCTGAACAATTTTGGTGACATTTAGTGATTTCTAGATTCAATCTGAAAATTCTTCCAGGCAATCAAAAAGTTATCGAATAATTTCAAAATACAATAGAAAGCTCTAAAATTAGGATTGGAGTCCAGAGGAACTGAAATGTGTCAAAACGGAAATTGTTTGAATAGGATTCAAGTAATTTGAAATTATTGGACTAAAATGCCCTTTTTGGAAAATAAGAGGTATTGATGATTTTAAACCCATTCAAAATTTTTAAAAGCATCCAATCAATAAGTATTGACCCTAATTAGAGTATTTCATGTTCAATTTGAAAAAAAGGTAGTTATGGAATTTTTTGGGGTTTAATTCAGTTAGTTGGTCAATTTAATGCATTAAAGGGTAATTTGGTCTTTTTGTACTAATTAAGGGCAATTTGGTATTTTTACATGATATTAGTAGATTGATGAGTTATTAGAGATGACTAGTGAGATGATGACATGTGTTCGATGAGTCACTATTGAAGGTAAAACCTATCTACTTGTTTTACGCTAAAAAATCACAAGTGAACAGGTCCTGACTTGTAGTAAGAAGAGCAGATATCGATCCCACAGGGATTAATGCCTAGAAACCACTTAATTTAGACACAAATTTGTTTAAGAAACTAAATTATGAAATTTAAATAATTTGGAAAATTAAATAAAAATTTAAAGACTAATGTAAACAATGGACAATACCGCAATTGCAAAATATTTGAATTCAAGAATCTAAATGCTAGAAATTACTTTTTTCTTATTTTGTCTCCCTCTTATTTTATTGATTGAATTGTGTCTTACCCTAGATTTTCGAATGTACTAATTACCCTCTCTCAAGGTGTAACTATTTGTCCCTAATCGAATTAACAGGAATCGATTGAACGATCTCTCAATCTACCCAATGACTCTACCGATTCAACTAGTTATTAAACTATCCTATGGGTGATCAATTGACTAATCGAGATCTCTCTTCTAACTATTCAGTTAACATGATGATTGCTAGTGTATAGGTCTCCAACTCTCATTGTACAATCCTACATGAATTTCATCTCACTCGCTCTCTCGACTTATTGTAAGATGACAATTAAGAACAACAATCAACAATGAAAATGGTATTCAATTCAATAAAAAATAATAATCCAATAAGTATTTATCAATAATTTACAATCACTTTAACATCGTTCAATATTTATTTCTTTCTCAAGAAAATTGTTTAATATTTATAAATTAATTAATTAATATTTATATATCATATAGTTTTTATCAAAATTATAGATTTTTAGTTATTTATCTATTTATTTTTGTTATGAATTGTAATTAATATTTTAATATTATTTTAAAATATTGTGTTTTCATTTCAAAATGAGTTCTATGTATTTATTTTTATTTTAATAAATAATTCAATTAATTATTTATATTTTATAACCATTAAAAAGTTCTAAAAATATATAAGCTTAGAATTCGATCCAATGTAGCCCATGTACAAGTCCATCGACTTATTTTGCACGTACATTGCACGACTTCTGTTTAGATTACGAAAGCAAAACTTAGCCTTCAATGGATGCTTGCATCACATGGAGTTCCTACGATAGGAAATGGCAAAGGAACCTTGGCCATTGGAACTGTTATGTAATGTAGTAGTAAAGAAGGCGATGCTCGTTTATATAATCGACCAGCGATCTCGGACACTTTACCCCCTTGTCCGGAGTATACATGAGATGTTCTCTTAGAACTGGACTGTTGTTCATCGACATGTGTTTCGTAAGAGCAATAGATGCGCCGACTGGCTAGCAAACTATGCCAGTCATTTTGCTGTGGGAGTTATGTACTTTCATCATTCACCGATTGGGTGTTACCTTATCTTACTAGAGGATTTGTCGGGAATTTGTTTCCCTAAACCAGTTGTGTAATTTTACAGTTCGGCTTCTTTTTTATTAAAAAAAAAGAAGGTAATGCTCGTTTATATATTTTGTTTTGGAGACTTTGTTTATATATTTCTACCTATAAATTATTTGTTTGTACCTCAATTTGCAAAAAGACTGACTATGACTCCTCAACTATGAGTTACTAGGTTTAGTAATAAGTTTGGTTAGGTCGGAGTGCTTATTACCATCATTAGACTTGAATGCAGCCCGGCCGTGGGTGGACTCTTGATTTGCCCCTATTTTACTTAATTTTATTCTTTACGAGAGCTCATTCTTAACATTTGGAAAGCACAAAATGAGATAAAATATGGCTCTTTTTTAACTTTTTCTGAAACTTATAAAATATTAAGCATGAATCTGCTTGAATAATCAGACAATCGAAAGTTTAAACATGTTTCTTACAAAAATAACATTATTTTATTAAAATGATATCTCTTTAAGGTTTCATCTGAACTAATTCAAATCGGTTCAAGTTAGACCAGCTCGTAATCTCCTATGCCCTACAAATTAAAGTGTTTACTACTTAACAACCAATCTTATTCAAGGAAGAACAAATTAAAGTGTTTACAACTTAACAACCGTTCTTATTCAAGGAGGAACAAATTCTTGTTTATTAGGATAAAAAACTGTTCACACCCATATAAAATAAAGTTCTAATTAAGAAGTGAAAGATTTGGATAAAGAAAACCCATTTTAAAACACAATCTGCACTCACTTGGATTGGTCGTTTCTCCTGCCTGAGCCATCTTGTTGCAGAGAGGCAAGTATATGCTTGAGGATCTTATTATAGGCGAAGGGTCTCTCAAGTTGTGCATAGTGACCTGCCTTCTTCACATAATGAACTTCAGTTTTGGCCTCCTCTAACTCCCTGGAGACCACACGCAAAAACAGATAGACTAATAAGCTTATCTGAAAAAGACGCAACTAGATTAAATATATATTTTATTTTTAAAACATTAACAAATTGAAAATTGTGCTTCTTCCATTCGTCTATTATCTAGCTATATAGTTCAAGTGAAGGGCTGGAATACCTTTTAATGGCGTTATAAATGTCTTCAGGTCTGAAAATTTTGTCCTCTTCTCCTGCCAAGAAGTGTACCTTCTACACTAGCACAAAGCCTCCATCAATAAAGAACAAAAACATATATAAGGTGTTTCCATCTGAATTAATCTTCTAAGTGTCTAATATTGATTTATCAATAAGTTACATTATATCGAAGTTTAGACTGACTCAACTTGATCGAGCCAAATTTGGAATGTTTGACCAGGTCCAGTACCCAACCCTACGGATAGATGACAATTGCACGTTAAGAGTTAAGAGTTCTTATTGCTCACCTGCGAAATTTTGGGTCTTCTATGGTCAGAATCTTTGACAGCTATTGCACGCAAGAGCTCAGCTTTTTGTTCCCTATTGTTGAACATGGTCTGTCGTAAAGCACAGGAGTTATTAGCACTGAAGTTCATGAACACATCTCAATTCAGCAATATGATATTTAGATGTTTATCTATCTTGTTATTGAACATATCACATTGTTAAGGTCTTGTTTGGTAACAAAGGTGGGAATGAGAATGTACCCTTATGTCTAATTTTTAGTTGTTTGGTAATAATTAGTAGTATACAAAATAAGAAATGACAAAAATGAAATGAATCCTAAACAATAAGTCAATCATGGACTTTTATTCTTAAAGGAGTGTGAGTATAAAGAATAAGAGATAAAATAAATTATTAAATATTATAAAGATATTATCATTCTTATAATAATATTATTATCAAAATTATATATTACGAACTTTTATATTCATTTCTTTAATAATTGTTTTATTTTTATTGATATTTTATTCTTATCATAAAAATCATTCATAATTATTTAAAATCTAATGATTTTATAAATCATTTTTATTAATTATTTATAAAATATAAATTATTTAAATTAATTATGTACAAAATAATTATCTAATAACTAAATATGATTAAAAAGATTCTCATTATAATTTTTAATATTTAATACTAAATATTAATATAGCTATTAACTTTTAGATACGCATATATAATTAGTAATTTTACTCCTATTCTAATTCTCACTTTCCATTCTAATTCTAATTTTTTATTTTAATTCCTTTATTATTAATTACTAAACGAGACCTAAGTGTTTCAGAATATTTATAGCTTCCTATAAAAATCAAAGGATTTTGAGAGAGTTTGAAAAACAATTGGATCAAGGTGAATAAACTGATAATTAACCTTGTAAACATTAAAGTAATGAGTAATAAATTCTATTTTTATATATGACCTACTTCGTACAATTTGTATATAACTCACTTTATACTTACAATTATGCGGTGAATTTCCAACGTATCCTCTTTATATAAAATCAAGAGATTATAAAATATACCACTCTGTAGGGTCGAATTGTGGAAACGCTTGAGGTGGGCGATTCTACCTTTTTTAGTACAAAGAGATCATATGTTACGATCCTTATCTTTATATAGATAATGGGTTACGTTTCATTTGTGAATTTTGAAGAAAAAAATTGTCAAAAGAACTCAAGATAATATCCTATCAAATTGTAGTTAGAACGAGACATAACTTACAGATCATGGTACTAAACCTTTAGATACTGACGGTAGATCAGATGCGGTATGGGAGGCCTTCGATGGCAGACAACAGCAAAAGATAGTTTTGTATCTTTCACATTTGTCGGCAGTACCACCTCAGACCATGACTCAAATCCTAGCCTCTCAAGAAGTCCACGACTGGTGGTCTCATCCATGGGAGGGATGGAGCCCGAAAGCACCAAATCCTGAACCAACTCAGGTTGAGACTCAGCGATCTTCACAGACACAAAACCTCCATAGCTAAACCCTACCAAGGTGCACTTCTCAACTCCTAGCTT
>JAOTJB010000002.1:17429287-17458110 GCA_027123815.1 Erythroxylum minutifolium | reverse complement strand
AACAAACCTTCATTCAGACCAATATACAAATAGAAAATCCATAAAGCTTTAATATCCAAAAATGAGCTTAGATTTAATCTAGTTATGGTTTATCTAAGCTAAAATAACTAAGATATAATTGAAAATTCATGAAAATCAAGAATAGGTTTCTTGATTCTCTTTTTTCTCCCTTCATTTTCAGCACATAAAACTCATTCTCACTAGTTGCTTCTTCTACCAAAGAAAGAAGAAAAGATAGAGAATATCTAAAAAACTCACCTGAACCTTTTCCTTCTTCTTCTTTTTCTGTTTCGGTTTCTACTTCTCTTCTTCTAGTTTCTTTTAGGTTTTTCTTTCTTACTTCTACATAACTCTCTTCATCTTCTTTTCTTATTAATTTAAGGCAACTTCTAATCTTTCCAAGTTTACCTTCCACATTTAATATAATGCCAACTTACTCCTTAACTTAATTCTAACATTTCTATTTAATTCATGCCAACACCTGTAAATAAAATTTATTCATGACTAAACGCCAATAAATTCTCATTTAATAATTCTAACTTCCAAGAAAAAAGTTTGGGGTCCAACTACATGTACATCCTAGCTTTGCTTTAATTTTCTATTCAAGACCAAAATTTTATCACATTCATTAACATGAAAATGATTAGGCATTCTTTGTTTTTACAAGCTACATTAGCCAAATGGCCTATCCATTGATATGAATTTTCCTTTGTTAAGCCCCCTTGAGCTTTATTAACTTTTTTTTTACTAACAACATTACATGCTTTAAATTGAACCAAATGTCTTACCCAAGCCTTAAAACTAATGGGGCATTTGTTAATTGTTGATAACTGTGGATGTATAAAAATATAAGTGTGGATGTGTGCATACTTGTAGGATGGTTATTATTGTTGGATGCCATTTTACATTTTATCAATGAAATTCCCATGTCGATGTAGTTTCTTTCAATTTTTATTTTAAAAAGAGAGAGAGAAAAAGAAAAAGAGAAAACAAAGGAAAAAAGAAAAAAACGTTTGAATAAAAGTATCAAGGAGGAAATACATCTATTTTGAAAAGTTGTTCATTTGTTTTCTCCTTCTAAAGTTGTATTGAATGGGTGATTTGAGTGTGTTGCATATGAGTTAGATGTTGTTTCGGAAAGATCACTCCTTATAGTTTCAATGTATTTTCATCAATGATTTCTTCAAGTGATTCCTTCTAATTGGTTATGCTTCATGTGGTTTATGGCGTGAGAGTTTGAACTTGAGTTGTCAATTATAATTGTTGCATTCATCGTAACTGATGGTACCCAGTTTTGAATGAGTGTTAGCATGTGCGCTTAATGTTTCATTGAGGTTTCCATAGCCTTATAAGGCCTACTTCGTTCTCCTCTCTAGGAAGTGGAATGTTATATTTCCATATCGATTAGAGAGGGGAACGAAAAAGGCCTTATAAGGCTATGGAAACCACTCCCTCAAAGACACGTTTTCCCATGAGTGGGAAGAGTAAAATCATGAGGGCTTGGTTGGGCCAAGGCCCAAAGCAGACAATATCCGTGAGCAGGGTGGTCCGGGCTGTTACAAATAGTATTAGAGCCAATACCCAGATCGGTATATTAGCAAGGAAGCTGGGCCTCCAAGGGGGGTGGATCCAGGCCTATGGGCCAGCGAGGACGTTGGGCCTCCAAGGGGGGTGGAATGTTAGATTCCCATATTGATTGGAGAGGGGAATGATGTAGGGGTTAGAAGACTATGGAAGCCTCTCCCTTAAAGGCACATTTTCCTAAAGGTAAGAAGAGCAAAACTGTAAGGGCTTGGCTGGGCTAAGGCCCAATGTAGACAATATCTGTGAGTGGGGTAGTCCGGGCTGTTACAAATGGTATCAGAGCTAGTATCTGGATCAGTATGTCAGCAAGGAAGCTGGGCCTATAAGGAGTGGATCTAGGCCTATGGGCCAGCGAGGATGCTGGGCCTCCAAGGGGAGTGGAATGTTAGATTCCTATATCGATTATAGAGAGGAACGAAGTAGGCCTAATAAGGCTATAGAAATCTCTCCCTTAAAGATACCTTTTTCCAAGGGTGGGAAGAGCAAAACCGTGAGGGCTTGGCTGGGCCAAGGCCCAAAGTGGACAATATCTGTGAGTGGGGTGGTCCGAGTTATTACAAATGGTATCAGAGCCAGTACCTGGATCGGTACATCAGCAGGGAAGCTGGCCCTCCAAGGAGGTGGATCCAGGCTTGTGGGCTTGCAAAGACGTTGGGCCTCTTAGGAGAGTGGAATGTTAAATTCCCATATTGATTAGAAAGGGGAATGAAGTAGGCCTTATAAGGCTATGGAAACCTTTCCCTCAAAGGCGCATTTTCCCAAGGATGAGAAGAGCATAACCGTGAGGGCTTGCTGGGGCCCAAAGTGGACAATATCTATGAGCAGGGTAGTCTGGGCTTTTATAAGAAGACCTACATACTACTTTAATTTAGCCATTAGTTTGAGGATGACTAGTAATAGAAAATACTAACTTTATTATTAATTTCCTTTATAAAACTCTCAAAAAGTAGTTTAAAAACTTAGTATCTCAGTCACTTACTATACTCCTAAGAACTCCATATAGTTTCACTACTTCCTTAATGAACAAATCAACAATATTTACGACATCATCATTTTAATCATAAGAAATAAAATATTTCATCTTAAAGAAAATGTTAGCTACTACAAATCTAAAATCCTCACTTTTTTTTGAACTAGATAAACCTATCACAAATTCCATTAAAAATATAAACCTATGATTTGCTAGGTGTAAGTAACGACATATATAACCCACGTGATAAAACCTTAGATTTGGCTTTCTTATAAGTGATGCAACTACAACACACTTGCTCTACTTCACATCTCATTTTAATGTCGAAGTGACCCATAAAACCTCCACATATGCCTCATACATAGAATACATAGACACACATAATTAATTTTTAAGAAATGGAAAACTGTCATCCCTATAAAATTTCTCAAACACCTTTTTTTTAATATTTCACATATCATTTTCAAAGTCATTGTCATTAGCATATAAATCCTTCATATATTCAAAATCTAGTAAACTTGTATATGAGGAAGTAAGAAGAACATACCTCTGAGATAAGGTATCAACCACCATAATCTCCTTATTTTGCTTATAGTTAATGATATATGGAAATGTTTCAATGAATTCTTCCCACTTGGCATGGCATTCCTTTAACTGATCTCACCCCTTGAGTTGATTTAATAACTTGTAGTCAATTTGCATCACAAATTCCTTAGGTCATAGGTAATGTTTTCACATCTTTACAGCTCTCACCTATACATATAACTATTTATCATAGGTCGGGTAGCTCAAGATTACCCTAGTGTGCTTCTCACTAAAATAGTCTATTGGCCTCTTATATTGCATCAACATAACTCCAATATCTAATCTTTAGGTATCACACTTAATTTAAATTTTTAAAAAAAGTCAACTAATGTTAATAAAGTTGTCAAAGATAACATGTCTCTAATGTCGTTGAATGTTTTTTTTTAATCACTAATCCAATGAAAAACCAAATATTTCTTAACAATTTTAGTAAGTGGTGCAACAACTTTAGCAAAATATTTAAAAAATATGTTATAGAAACTATATGTTATAGAAACTAACTAAACTATGAAAAATCCTTACCTTAGTTACGAATTTAAGTCTTAAACTCCTTTACCTTAGTTTTGAATTTAATTCCCAACCACTCTTTAATTGCTTTCACCTTTTCCTCTTCTACTTGATACCATTTATACTAATAACATAACCAAGAAACATAATCTTATTAATGTAAAAATTAAACTTTTTTAAAATTAGTCTACAAAATGTTTTTTATCACATCAGGCACATATTTCAAGTGATAAATATCGTTATTTAGATATGTATTATACTCTAAAATGCCACAAACCTAACTATGTGTGCATGTAATACATGTTTCATTAACCTTGTGAAAATACTAGGTATATTAATAAGAATAAATGACGTGGCTAACCACTTATGCAACGTATATTTAGTTTTAAAGGTAGTTTTCATTCATCAGCTTCTCTAATTCTAATTTATCGATACCTATTTTTTAAATCAACTTTAAAATATAAGAGCTATATAATTCATCAAGCATATCATCTAATATAAAGATGGGAAGTTAGTAATTTATTGTTATATTATTGATAGGTCTATAATCAATATACATCTAGTAAATGTCATCTTTCTTAGACACTAGAACTTTATAAGGACTTATACTCTCCCTTACATACCTTTTGGCCATCAACTCTCCCATTTTTCTCTAAAACTCACTTTGTTTTCTCTACATTTCTCCTATAAGTAGGTTTATTAGGAATGACAATCCCTAGTATAAAGTCAATTTGATATTTAATCCCTCTAGTAAGTGGTAATACATTAAGGACATCATTAAACATCACATCCTTAGACTCCTATAATAAGGAAACAATAATACTCAAAAGAGATGCATCAAGCTCTTCGACATTAAGATAAGACTCCTTGTACAAGAGTAGAATTATAAGTTGGTAAATATGGAAAACATTCCTAATATCACTCTTTTTTGCATAACAAGTCATTTATTTCTTTATTTTTCTCACTACTAACATTTTTTGTTTTTAAGCTCTCACACTCTTTCTCTTTTTCTCTTAATACTAACTCTCTCTTTTAAACTCTTAACCTCACTCTCTTTCTTTTCTCTCTTATTCATTTTTTCTTTATTCTCTTTTCAGATTTAGTTAGTCCTTATATACCTACTTAGCAATAAAAGGGACAAGGGCAATAGGTTCCCTATCCTTCACAAAGATATACCAATTATTGAAACCATCATATGTCACCCTTTAATCATATTGTCATAATCTTCCAAACATTATATGATCAACTTGTATAAGTTCCATATCACATAATAATCATAATACATACCTTATTTTAGGTGTGACATTTAGTATGGAAGATGTTCTCCCTCTACTGCTTTTACTTATCCTCTTTGATTTAAAGACTTGATGCTCTTTTAGTAGTAAGTATCTCACCTTAATAGCATATTTTGCACTCTCATCACTAAAATCCTCTAATAATGGTATAACCTCCTTTTCCTCTGAATCACTCTCACTCATAACCTCTACATCATCTCTCATAGTTACAAACCTCTTATTTGGGCACTATAAGGTGGTTTACCGTATTACTAAACAATAAAAACACTTAATTTCTTTATTTTAAGAGGGTTGAGAAATCAATCTTAACTTTTTTACTTATTGTATAAATCTTTTTTGGGCTTAGGTGGATTGTTTTTTATAAGGACTCATATCATATTTTTTCTAGTCAACCCTCCAAAAGTTCTATTACTAGTGGGGTACATTGATTACCATATGTAACATTTTTTTCGACTTTATATAATGTTGTAACTCCACTAATTGGCTATATCTTTATTCAAATCATTCAAGAACCTAGCCATAGTCACTTTTCTATCCTTCTTTACATTGGTTTAGGTCATCAATACTTCATCTCCTTATGATAGTCATCCATACTCTTTGATTCTTAGGTAAGAATGTAACCTTTAATTTATTTTAAATCTTTATGGGTCACTCATGATTTCTTCTCCTATTATTAACCATATAATTCCATCAAATGAAACTATAATTGCTAAACTCTACTACTGTGAACTTTACCTTCTCTTTAGAATATTTATAGAAGTTAAAGATCAATTCTATCTTTGTCTCCCACTATAAATAAATAAGCTTTAGAATAATTTTTAACCTTAAAGAAAGGTATGGCCATCTTAATGTCACCAAGATTCCTATCCAGTCCTTCTCAAAATTTAGGCTACTTCCTTTGCTCCAATCATACTTAACTCCTCTTTGACGTTTTAAAGTATCCCCTTCAATCTCAAATATGCAGTCAACATGATCAAAACTTAATTCATCATTCTCCTTATCAACCTTTGTTAGATTAGTTAGATTATGCATGTTATGCCTAACCTTATTATAGATTTGAGTTTGTCATTTAGCTTGTAATTTAGTAATTTGTTGTGAATGCTTCTCCAATATATCCCTCACCTCAGGATACAACATATTCATCCTTTCAACTATTGTTGTATAGCCTATAAATTATTTGTTGTATTTCTCATCATTTGGTGATGGAACACCTTTAGAAAAGAAATATGAAAGTGTAAAAAAAATAGTAAAGAAAATTTCCTTACATATTCCTTCAAATGTATACTTTCAAAGATGACAAACTACGTGTCTGTCATTCTTTATTTGACTTTTCTCAATGCTAATCTTACATTATCTTTCCTTTTTTCCCACTTTTTTTTGCAAACATTTTCTTTAAAGAGCCAAACAAATTTAAATGTTAATTTAATCTTATAAAATCCAAAAAATCTAACAAATATTGGTGAATAAAATATAAAGAATTTATAGATTACGTAAGAAATACAAAAATCAAATAAACAAGGAAAGGCTAGCAAGAATTTCAAAATTGTATTTTTGGAAAGATTTCTTTATTTTTTATATTCTTTTGTAATAAAATAACAATGAAAACAATGGGTTTTAGAATAATCTTGATACGAAATATACAAAGCAAAGATTAAAAAAGGAGAATCTCTAACATAAGAAGTGATATAGATAAACCCAAAAAATAAGATGATGAAATAATTTGATTTTTGACTAAAACTTTATAAACAAGAGTACAATGTACTTTAGAGAAAAGGAATCATAAGGAATAAGATATTCTTTTTCAATAAAGAAATATAATAGAAATTAAATGATAAATAAATAAAGACAAAAGGATAAGAACATATTATTTAAAGCTAAGCTCTAATACCAACAGATGCAAACTCATTTTGGATTAAATAG
Source organism: Erythroxylum minutifolium (assembly GCA_027123815.1). Taxonomy (NCBI): domain Eukaryota; kingdom Viridiplantae; phylum Streptophyta; class Magnoliopsida; order Malpighiales; family Erythroxylaceae; genus Erythroxylum; species Erythroxylum minutifolium. The sequence goes on along the minus strand of JAOTJB010000002.1, from coordinate 17,451,249 downwards.
AGAAAAATGAACATATATGAACTTGACCCAAAAAAGATATGTCAAGAGAATTAACCCATTAATTATAAGCAATCAAGAACTGAATTCATTAAGTAATTAAATGCTATAAAATTGTTTTTTAATAAGTTTGAAATTCAATGAAAAATTAAGGAAAGAAATACTCAGTAAACAAATATGTCAAAAACTTCTTAAAAATAAAAGAAGTATCCCTTAAATACTAAAAAAATTAATATTTTGAGCTAGCATGACTTAGGATATGACTATGTGTTATTAGTTATAAAATTTTTTAATGCTAGCAAATAATGTTTGAGACATGCTTGTGGTCAATAATACAAATTCTTTTGCAACTTTTATAAAATTGGAAATGGTTTGGGATGTTCTCATCACTGAGATAATGTCTAAAAACCTTACTTTTTTAGGAAGTTACATGTGTCGCTACATAATCATGTTACAGATCATGTTCATATTTAAATCTTCTTTAACCTTAACTAGAATTAAGATAACAAATGGTTGGTCTTTTTATAGGTCTAATAAACCTTCCAAATTAGTTCTCAAAGTATTCTTTGAAGCTTGGTCAACTTTTATGTCTTCAATTAACATTCATAGCCTCTTTAACCCTCTTACTCCTAGAACATATAATTGTTCCACTAGATATAATCAATAAATCCTTTGAAGCTTAACTAGTTGTGTTTACATCAGTGATGCTTAGTTTGCATCTTAGGTGATCTTGTGTAGTTGTTAGGTATATGCTTAAATCTTTAGTATTTTTGAAGGTTAGTATACATCTTAGACAATTGGTGCATGATTGTTAGGTAAATCTCTATATCTTTAGGGTAAGTGAAACTTAGTTTGCATCTTAGGTGATCATGAAAAGTTATCAAGTACTAACCTATATTTTAGATATAAACAACTTATTTAGATGGTTTGTAAAGTTATAAGTAAAAAGGTGCTTATACTGTTAATCTAATTTCATTGATAATATAGGTGTAAATGAATTCTATTAAATGTCTTAGATATCTTCATTTCCACCTAAGTGTTTTAGTTTGTACATGTTAGGCGTAAGTACTTCTCTTCTTCAAAATGGCTTTATCTAGTTTGGCTTTTGTCTCCCTTTTGCTACAGATTTATCATGTATATTAATTCTCCTTATCATTAGGTCTACCCTCTTCAATTATTATGGCCTCATTTTCTTGCTACTATATAGTATTATCCTTTATTATTAAGTTATGTTTCTCAACTAGGCATTGACTCCCCTTTCATTACTTAGATTTAGGACTACCCTAAAACTTTATCTTTAGCTTTACAGAGAATTACTTCACTCTTAAGCTTAACACTAATAATTTAAAAAGGACAAGCACTTTGACCATAAGATTGAATGTATTTTCTCAACCCACATTCTTTTGCCTTATTTAACCCTTATTTTCAAGTCTTGCAAAATGATTATATTAGTTACCTCATCTAAACCATTAATCTGTAGGTAAACCACCAAATTGAACCACTATATAGTTCCTAATCTTTTATGAAATGACCTAAAGTTTTTGCTATCAAATTAGGCCTTGTTATCTATGATTAGAGTTAAAGGTATATATTGATAGTGTTAAATTTTACGAATCACTTCATTGTAACACTAATGATGGTTACATATACATTGGCTTTCACCTTTTAAATAAAGTAGTCAATCATGATAAGTATAGATTTAATATGTCTAACTGCTCAAGGAAAAGAGTCTAAAGATGTCCATCTCCTTATGAACAAAAGGCATGGAGTGAGAAAATGTGTGTATTCTACCATAGGCCTATAATGGAGATTCATATGCCTTTGGAATTTGTCACATCTTTTGAGGTAGTTATGCGCATCCTTCTTTGTAGTTAGCCAATAGTAGCCCCTGTATTAAGATCTAATGGGATAAAGTTGAGGTTCCCTAATGCCCACCATTGGATCTTTCGTATAGAATCTTAGGAGCTTCCCATATCCCAACTTAACAAAATTAAGTGACAATGTAAGACATATGGTAGAGCTAGTTGTCTATTAAGGTATATCTCATGACTTAGCTCTTATGTGCTAGACTTCTCCTTGGTATTTGGGCAATTTTTGTTCCTATATATACTATAATATCATTATAAACCACTCTTGTAAAGTTTCCTTGACTAAAAAATGTGGTATCTCTTTATATCATATTGATTCACCTTCTCCTATTATGTGTTAGGAGGAGGTTTCTTCTACATTCATGATTTTTCCAACAAATCTATTACCATGTGCTGATCCCTTGGTTTTAGTTCAACATCCACTTTCATTTCCTATATGAGTTGCAAATATATGGTAATATATGTCTATTTTGCTTCCTCTTTAATCTTATATTTCCTTTTAATTTGATTCACCTTTAATTAAACATTAAAAAGAATTAAGTTGTAAGTAAGTTGTCAACTTCACACAAAATAATAAGAAATGTACTGAGTCTTATTGTTTGGATATTAGATTGGGAGTTAAAATATTGATCTAAGTAAAGTAGCTATAATTAAGGAAAGAGCAATCTTGGATAGAAAAACAAAAGGATTCATCAAGATTCGTTAAGAATATTCAAGATTTAACCATGAGAATTCAAAAGTCTTTCTTATGTTCTTTTTTATTCTTTATGGGTTTTATTTGTTTCATTATAGCCTAATTAAGATATAGATCTTATTGGGATGGACTCTAGGATTTGATGTTTTAAATTAAATATTTGATTTAATAAAAATATTTTAGCTTTCTTGAGAATTATTCATAATTATATTACGATGAATTGAAATTACCAACATTCTAATCCAATTTTACATTTAGTATACTAGGATCAAGAGATTATATGTATAAATAGATCACAACATGAACAGTGAAAGTTGTACAGGGCCATAGAGATTAAGGGTGGCCAAATATGCTCACTCTGGTCAGGCCTGAAGTCAATGGGTCTGGCTTAAGTTGACTAGGCTTTAGGCCATGCTCGAACTTTTTCTTTTTTTTTTTTAATTTTAGTGTTTGAGTTACCCATCCTAAAGCCTAAAATTTTAGGTAAAAATGATGACGTTTTAACTAAAATGACATTTTTTATTTTTTAAAATTAAAAATATTTTTAACTTCGACTCGATTGGGCTTTAGGTCAAGTTCGGGCTCGAAGATAAATTTTTGGACCATGCTCTGGTTTGCCATTTCCAAGTCTAATAGAGATAGGACCACATAAATTTTACAGGTTAGGGTTAAATCTTTCATGGAAAAATTCATAAAGTGAAGTAATACATTCTTACAGGTTTTGTTTACAAATACGTTTCAATTAATCAATTTAAGAATTTGAGCTACATTGCTTAAGAGAGAACATTGTTGTAAAATTAGAATTATTACTAGTCTAAATAACTAAGATTGATCATTGAGTTAAGATAAATTCAGGGCATATGAAAGATTTTACATGAATCCAGAATTGTATCATACCAGACTATTGGTTGTTTTAATCCTAATCACTACTTTAACTTGGTGATCTAAATTAGTTTTGTTTAATTTCTCTAAATCGATCATTGGTTTCATTAGGTTAGATAATAAGAAGACAGTAGATATTAGTAATTTTAGTCTTCCTAGTATTAACACTCAGCTCACTAGGTTATAAGAAATATCGGTACACTTACCTAGGTGATTTCTTTATTATTGTGTTAGATAAAAAAATATTAGAAAAGCTTTTTTTGATTATTCTAATCACCTTTTTTGTTTTTATATTTATTTATTTTATTATAGAACAATATTTTCTTAATCTTATGGTTGTGGTTATATTATAGATTTGGTTTTTTTGGTATATTACTAACAACAACAACAACAACACCTAGTATGAATCCCGCTGATACGCAAAGTCTGGGAAGGTCTAGTAGTACGCAAACTTATCTCTAACTAGTAGAGAGGTTGTTTCCAATTGACCTACATGAAAAGAGAGAAAGTGAGAGAGAGAGAGAGAGAGAGAGAGAGAGGGGTAGAGAGAGAAATAGTCCTAAGGTATACTTGAGCAAAATAAGAAATCAAACATACCCTACTTTAGAAATTGAGAGAAAGAAACCTAAGAGTTCAAATGCAATTACTAGGCTCTATGGTGGGCAAGGAAGGAATCATATAATGGGTGATTATACTAGACCATCACTTACTAGGACCAAGTTTAGTAGTACTAGACCAAAAGTTAAGGCAAAAAACTTTGAGACTAAGCGCAACATGATCTAAATGGTTTAGTAATTTATGCAATTTGGTAGTCTACAACATAAAGATCCTAATATTTACATTGCTATTTTTTGGAAATTTATAACACATTCGAGCTTAGTGGAGTTTCAAATAATAACATTTGATTGAAAACTTTCCCTTTTACATTGATGGATCAAGCTAAATTATGGCTCAATTTATTGCTCTAGAATCCATCATTATATAGAATAGTTTGGTAAAGAAATTTTTGAACAAAATACTTTCCTTCAACATATATGTTCAAGCTTAAGAACAATGTTGTGTCCTTCCAATTGTTAGAAGGTGCGTTTTATATGACATTTAGGAGAGATGGAAGGAGTTAGGAAAAAAGTGTCTGCACCATGATCTTGACTTAGGTATATAGATGTAAACATTTTCTATCAAATTGAGTTACCTAACCTAATAGCTGAATGACACATTGTTAAGTGAATAACAATTTATAATACCTTTAAGGAATTACAATAGCTTAACAAGAACATAGTAATGAACAAATATTAATGGAGAATCTAAGGTCAAACCATAAAATAGTCGGCATCCATAATATTAGAGACAAAGTTGTAAGCTCTTCATAAGAAAATTGGCGAAATGAGTGTGGTAACACAATTGATGTAAGTCATGAGTTGTGATATTTATGGTAGGGGACACCTTAATAATGAGTGATAAGCAACTTACAATTTGGAACATAAATTGAAGAAAACTAATTTTATTATAAAATAACCTTAGAATAAGTCCTATAGCAACACCTACAATTCAAGATAAAGAAAATATCCAAACTTAATATGGAGTAGCCAAAAATAGTAGAGAAAAATGCCTGCTCCCTAATTTCAAAAATAAAAGTAGTAGCAAAAGAAAAGAAATCTTAATACCCTTATGGCTAGTTTATTACTACATTAGCTGTTAGCTTCTAAAATCAATATAACTCTATCCACATCATAGAAATGCATAATGGACAGCTTGCCAAGCTTGTCTTTGAAAGGAAGTTGGGTACTTTTTATAGTAACAGTGAGCCAAATCTAAACAAGTAGGTGAATGCAATAATATTAAGGAGTGGAAAGGAGCTAGTAATAGAAAAATTAGAGATGATATAAAGGATGTAATTGTTGTGGAAGGATGAGGATAAGGAGAATGAGAAGGAAAACAAGGTAAAGGAGAAAAATATTAAGGAATATAGACTGTCACTTTTAGGTTTTGGATGTAGAGGAAGATATAAAGGTTCCTCTAATCTTAGGGTGACCTTTACTTTCTATTGCTAAGCAATTATAGATGTATATATTGGAAAATTAATCCTTAGGGTAGGGGATGATGAAGTCATTTTAAAGATATTTAAGGCTATAAAGCATACCTTTGTTGAATACAATAATTATTTCTACTTGGATGTGATTGATATTGAAATATCCCACACAACGTAGGAAATTATCTCACAAAATTCACTACAAACTTATATCATAAGATTTAAATTTATTGGTTTACTTATCATTTAATAAGAGTTATGAAGATGTTTGATTTAAAACATTTTTCTCACATATGTTCACTTTATGTTTTAAGTTGAATTATATGAGATAAGTTAGATTATATAGTAAATTGAATTGAACTAAGACTTGATGCACTTAACTAAATATCTAACACTTTGTTGAACTTTGCAATTGAATAAATAATGAAGAATCCTGATAGATATATTTGATATGATAAACACTTTCCTCTAATTGCCTCATTTTTAAGTTTTGAGTAATCAAATTGATTTTCTTAAGGACAAACCAATTCTTAATTGTAGACGAATTTGATAAGCTCTAATTTTACTATATTTTAAACACAATTTTAGGAAGCATTATGTTTGTGTTTTGATGTTTTTTATTAGATTTAGTACTTAAAATGAATTATATTTTATTTTAGGTCTGGTTTTAGTCCCTTAATGAAGGAATAAAGTTGGGTAGATTTGAGTCAAGTTAGAGCAAAGCTGGTAGATTTTACACAAAAGACTTAAAAAAATAGTACCAACACAGTACTGTGTTACTCCCCATATTTAATCGTATCACATTATGTTTTCTAGGTAAGTTTTTTGCATGGCTAATATAGTACTAACACAAATCCATGTTCAAACCGTGTTTAACAAGAGAGCATTTTGTTTCTCCAAATATTCGTGACATCCTATCATATTTTGCCTATGTTAATCAACACAAAGGAAACATGTCCCTATATCTAGTCTTATATTAACTGTATTTTGTTATGTAAAAGAGTTGAGATGGGTCTTAAATAAAATGGGAGTTCATCATGGTCCTATATTTAGGTAATGTTGGGCAAAAAATTTAAGGTTTTAAATTTTAAGAGAAAGATGACAGAGAATATAAGGGGGCTTTTAAAGGTCAGTTTTGCAGCTAAAAAATTAATTAGGAGTCGATTATAGTAGATAGGATTAAGGAAAGAGCAGTCTTGGAGAGGAAAATAAGAAGATTCATTGAGATTTATAAAAAATATTTAAGATTCAGTCTATGAGAATTCCAACTTCTTTTGTGTGTTCTTTCTTGTTTTTATGGGTTTTGTTTTTCTTATTATGAACTAATTTGGATATAAATATAGGTGGGATAGAGCCTAGGATCTAATATTTTTAACTTACTATTTAATTCAATAAAATATCTTGGTTTTCTTAAGAATTAGTCATGATTATATTATGTTGAATTAAAATTTGCTATTATTATAATTCAATTTTGGATTTGGACTACATTGGGATCGAGAAATTATATGTATGAATAGATCATATTGTAAACAATAAGAGTTCATCGGAATCCTAAAGATAGGCATAGATAAATTTTTGAGTTATGGTTAAAAATATCATATGAATTCATAAAGAAAGAAACATGTTCTTATGAGTTTTGATTAGAAAAGATTTTTAGCCAATCAACTTAAGAATATGAACTATATTGATCGAGAGAGAATATAGTTATAAAATTGGAATTGCTAATAGTTCAAAGAACTAAAATTAGTTATTAGGTCAAGATAAATTCAAGGCATAGAAAAGTAGAATCCTCGCCTGAATATTACTTGCCTATTGATTGGTTTATCTAAGTAGTTTCATTTAAGGATGTTAATGAGCCTGGTCGGGCTCGGGTCGACGGCCTTCAATACCCAAGGCCCGGCTTCCCGACGGGTCGGATAGCCCGTGGCCCAGTGGGTCACAGGCGGGCCCGGCCAAACCTGACCCGTCTATATTTTTTAATTGAAAAAATAAAAAACGGCGTCGTTTTGGACAAAACGGCTCCTTTTTGTCAGGTCGCAGGCTGAGCCGGGCCGGCCTGTGGCTCGGGTGGGCAGACCATGGTCGGCCAGTGCCCGCCCATAACCTGCCAAACCCGGGTCAAAAACGGGCCGGCAGGGACGGGCCGCCATTACCATGCCTAGTTTCATTGCATTAGATAATAAGAAGACAGTCAACACTAATATTTTTTATTCGCATCTACTCATTGAATTATACTATAGGAACCCATATATTAGAGTATGTATATTCCTTGAGCTTTCTATGGTTTATTTTGTCATCCTGTTAGTCCAACTCAAGCTTAGTAGGAGAACCATTCATACTCGCACGTGCTTTTGCCACTTGTTGCTGTTAAAACGTGCAAGGAATTAAACAGTTCCCAGTCATACTTCATGCAACGAAAGCAGTGGCCTCATCGTTATTTTTCTCCAAAACCAAGCCCAAACTTCTGCACCACCCCCCTCGGTCCCATCGAACACCGAGGAACTAGTCCCTTTTCAACGAAAACACAGCACGAACCATCTCCGACATCCACAAACGTACAGTCTACGTTGTTTCAACCATATAGAGAATTCCTTCGATTTTACTTCTAGACAATGTCGAACCTCTCCTGTAACGTCACCGACCAAGTCCGCCAATCATTGTTGTCACAATGCATATTCTTGGGCAATCCCCATCCCATTCGCCGACCCGCCACGGTGTTCTTCGGTTCTGCGGCCACTAGCTCCGCCATTCACTTTCAGGCTGTTGTGTGCAAAGGACAGGGTAGTGGGGTTGGGGTCGTTTCCGGGTCAGTTGGCAGCTTGGCTAACCAGCTCCGGTTGGGAAGCTTGACCGAGGACGGCTTGTCGTATAAGGAGAAGTTTATTGTGAGGTGTTATGAGGTTGGGGTAAACAAGACTGCTACTATCGAGACCATTGCTAATCTTCTGCAGGTGTGTTTTTACGATGAAATTGGTTCATTTCAAAACGATTTATTTATTATTGCATGCGATTCAGTTTCGTTTTGATTTGGAATTTTGATCTGTTTTCTTTGATGTTCTGTTTTCCAAGCGTAGGTGTTGATTGTATCGAGCTTTAGGACTTCCTTTTATTAAAGCTCTTGTGAATTTTTGAGGTCTTTTCATATCTGATATTCTGGTTTTGACCCTCTGTCATTTCAAATTTTAAAGATGGGGTGTTATGGGATTGATTCGCGCATGGTATTGTCGTTTCTTACTTAACTGCTGCTTTCACTTAAGATTTTATACTCTATTGGTTAGCAGTTTTAGCTCGGTTTTATTTGCCAGAAGAGAAGGGAGGAAGTCTTTTACACGCTTTACACTTTTTTTTGACGGTGAATTTATGCTTTGTTTTATTATGGAATCCCGGTTTAACAACTATCCTGAAAGGAAAGAACAAGGCTTCCCGATTACATCCGGATTTCATGGGTTTTGCTGCAGCTATCAGGAAACTTCTTCGCTTTAAATTTTTTATGCGTCTTGCATATGTTTTAACTCTTGTAATAACATCTCTTACAATCTTTGTAATTGTGCCTTGAAGTTCCTAATGTTCCCAAATTTGGGATATTGCCCTGTAGGAAGTTGGATGCAATCATGCTCAGAGTGTTGGATTTTCGACTGATGGATTTGCAACCACCCTGACCATGAGAAAGTTGCATCTAATATGGGTAACAGCTCGTATGCACATTGAAGTTTACAAGTATCCAGCCTGGTACGCATTATTCTCTTCTGTTAGTGCTTTTAATTGTGCATTCAGTTTATTTTTACCTCTGTAATTTACGGGCATGTGGTGCAGGAGTGATGTGATCGAAATTGAGACATGGTGTCAAAGTGAAGGGAGAATTGGGACAAGACGTGATTGGATTCTGAAGGACTGCGCGGCTGGCCAGGTTATTGGAAGAGCCACTAGGTGCACTTTTGGACTTCTTTCCTTTTCCTTTTCATTTTCCTTTGCAGTGCATACTTTCCTTAGTGAAGGAATATTAGAGAAAACTGGAATAGCATGATCAATTTTATTGTAAATGGTCCTTTGCCGAATCAAATTAACAAATGTGTGCAATGGACAAGCACTCTCCAAACGGCTCCCATTTTATCAAAGTTGATTCTGCTAGGGAACTAAGCATCTGCTGCTCATGTTCCCGTGGTAGTTCAAACAGGAGATCCTCCAGCAATTTTTAAACCCTGTGCAATTTTTCTTGATTGAGCTTTTCCAAATGTGATATTATCAATTACATAAATGTTACCATCTCTGTGAATGAACATTATTATTCCTTTTTCTTACGGTCATAGAATATTTTCCGATTTTGCTTTCCATAATATGTCCCAGTAGCGCTTTTCTTCTGATTTCTGGCTTATGATGGAAGTTGAGAACCTAATTTTCAGTAAGTGGGTGATGATGAACCAAGATACTAGGCGGCTTCAGAAAGTAAGTGATGATGTTCGAGATGAGCTATCCAATTACTTTCCCCGAGAGCCCAGGTAACACTTTGCTATTTATCATGGAGTTGCTACATCTGTTACTTATTGCATACTGTAATGGACAACCAGTACAAGTTACTTTTCTGCCAACCAGCCCTTGTCTTCTTTAAAATATATTTCTTGCTGCTGTTCCTTTTTTTTTTTTGGTATCAACTGTTGTGCGTTGTGAATCTTAATGATTCAGTTTATAATTGTGTGTTTAAGACGATGAGTCATATGCGTTATACTGCTGTTTTCTTCCTGCAAATCTAAATTCTCCTTGTTGTTACCATTTTCTTTTTTGAAAAATTATTACCATATAATAGTATATCTGTCGTTATGGATTAGTAAGATTTTCTGACGGTTTGAACTACATATGACCATATATTTTTTCTTGTGATTTTTTATGCCCTTTAATGATTAGTTTAAAGCCAAGGCGACAAAAAGTTAATGAATTTTATAGGATGAAGTTGGCTCTTTGCGTATTATTAATTATGATATTGTAATTGTCAGAGCTCAGGGGATAGTTACTCTGTTAGAAATATTAATTTAGAAAACATTTCTCTTTGTTGATATTGTTCTTATTCATAGATTGGCGTTTCCAGAGGAAAACAATAGCAGCCTCATGAAAATTTCAAAACTTGAAGATCCTGCTCAGTTTTCTAGGCTAGGACTTGTGGTAAGATAATTTGGTATATCCCTATTATACCAAATGTTAATGTAAACTTTAACTTATTCCATAAAAGGAGACTAAACTTATATCCCATCACTGCTATTGAAATTTGCAGCCTAGAAAAGCAGATCTGGACATGAATCAACATGTTAATAACGTTACCTACATTGGATGGGTCCTAGAGGTCAGTATGTGACAGTAATTCAGGAATAGTTACTCTTTATTTTTCTGACCATTACTTGTGGGCAGACTTGGAAACTAATGTATGTTTCTACCTTTGTTACAGAGTATGCCGCAAGAAGTCATTGATACCCATGAACTGCAAACGATCACCTTAGATTACAGAAGGGAGTGCCAACACAATGATGTAGTTGATTCCCTCACAAGTGCAGAATCGGCCAAAAATGCTGAATCGGTTTTGGAGATTCAAGGAACAAATGGGGCTGCGAATGCAAGTGTAGCGGACGAGGGCACTCGCAACTTTTTGCACCTGCTAAGATTATCCGGTGATGGGTTTGAAATTAACCGTGGCAGAACAGAGTGGAGAAAAAAGGCTGCTAGATGAAGAGGGTGGATTTATGTACGTTTGCCTTTGTTAACAAGTTCTGAAATTGGTGTTCCATTTTGTTTGCTGGAGGACTTTCGTCTTAATTTTGTCATATTAGTTCAGTAATTTTGTTAGTTTGTTTAATGTTCGTGCATCCAAATCTTTTTGATGGTCCAACTCCGCCCTGTAAAACATGAAGGCTTAAATTTCCCTTTGGTCCTTGTGACCACACGAGTACATTCATTGTGTACAGTTGGAACAAAGTTACTTTAAGCTCAACCATTTTCACTTTAGTTCGTATTCATGGCAACATTGATATAGTACACATTTAACAATTACAAACTTCATAACCTGATAGAACAAACTAGCTAGAAGTTTGTTCCAGATTCCGCAAACAATAATAGTGCCAAAACCACCATCTTTGTTCTTGTAGTCATACCAATCAATTTATACTTTGTTTTTGTTCTTCCTTTTATAATTTATCATATTATATCTTGAATTGTAGATAACTAATATATAGATTATTGAATTAAGTGGGTTCAAATTTATAGTTTTGTAATAATAAAATATTGAAATATATGATGATAACAAAGTATTAATGAATTTTTTGAAATGATGTAACATTAAAAAGCAATATGATAAGATAAAATCACCATATATAGACCTAAAATAAACATTAGAAAGGCATTTACTTAAATAAAACACGAATTATTTACTAAAATTATCAATTTCAACTACAAATATGAAATAATTCATGCCTAAAAATGCATAACACCTACTCAAACTTATTAGGTATAGTTAATCTATTTGCTATCACCTCTATCTACGGTACCTTTTCTTATAGATTTAGAATATTTATTCTCTTGGTGCATGTATTATAATTTTCCTTTTAGTCCTTCTTATAATCCCTAAAATTGATCCTATGATAGCTAGCCACAAATCTAAGATTAAAATCAAAGGGAACAAAGTTAACCAAAAAAGTAATGAATCATTTATTAATAGTTGAATATCCCACATAAATTATATCCTTAACCCTACTAGGAATTTAGTTACGAAACATCATAAAAATAAAAAAAATAAAAAACCTATCTTCTCACCAAATAAAGTAAAGAAGAAAAGATAGAAAAAATATCCCTAATTGTATCAAATTTAAGGTGAATCCTCTACTATTTCTACATTCTCTAATTTTCTTAAGTTTTCGGTATTTTTAAGTCTTAAGTGGTCTTTATTTCTTTCCACAAAGTTGTTGTTTATCTTATTAACTTACCACTAACTTCAATTTATCCTTGATCAAACAACCATGGAGAATATTTTGCTCAAATATGAGATTTTGTCCTAAATATTCACATATAAGTCAATGAACCAAACATGAGAAAATATCATACAGTACATCTAATACATGTTATACAGGTGCTTAATTACAAACTAATTTAGACAATATAAATATGCATAATATAGTCTTATCATATACAAATAAGCAATATATTTATTTTAATATATCAATTCCATAAGCCTACATAAACAATATCATGACTTCATACAAATCCATGCAAATAATACCACAACTCTATATAAACAATACCATCATACTATACATATGTCACAACTTAATACAAAACATATCTTTACTACATATGAATAATATAACTATTCCATACAAAAAATAAATTTCGACAAATTCTATATTAGTTGTGAAGATCCTATATATTATATATCTCTAAAGATTACGTGTTTTATTTCTAGTTTTCAATTGAACAAAAAACATATATTAATACATTGCCAAATATGCTTAATCTTTTACTAATTTGGTGATTTCCATAAATTTAATAAGTACTGGACAATCGGAAATAGTCTCTCTACCTGATAGGGGTAAGGCTGCATATTGCTAAAACTCCCTAGATCTCACGCTCAACGGGACTCTCACTGAGTATTGTTGTTGTTGTTGTTCTTGTTTTAATAAGTAATGGGCAATAGTAACTTCATATAAATATACAAACTTTATATATATGATTAGATGTTAAAGGCCAGAAGTAGTCTGTTTATGATAATTAAATGCCCCACCTCCATCTTACTTAGGGACATTAAAGTGTCACAAAACATGAATAAGAGCATAACAATTCATGCACAAAATCTATTCACCTTTAAATGTCCACATAAGCCTAATTAGTTTATTATTAAGTTGTAAAGTCCACAATTTCCTTCTTTGCAAGGCTTCATTCATCATTCCTATCCTATGATGCACTCTTGTTATTGTCACTAATGATAATATTGTTTCTAAACATTTCCCCCCTCATTAGTTAGGGTATATCTTTTATCCTTTCTTGACGAACTCTTGATGGATATACTATTAATGCTTAGTAGCAAGGACATGAAATCAAATAATGATACCAAAGAATAACATCATAAATAATATATGAGTGATTAAAAAGAAAAAAATTGTTATATCAAATTAATAAGCTAATAAATTTACCTCAAACTTCAGTAGTTAATTTTATTTTGTAAGCCTCTTGTTCAAGTGTCTATATAGTTACATCAACGTAAAATTTAGTTCTTTAACATATTTTTGAATAATAGAATCATGTGCATTTATCTACAATCACATTTTTTTTGGTTAAATGTCAAATTTTGAAACAAGAAATACCAAGTCATAGTATTGTACCTGATATACTATGATATATGCATACAAGATAATTAATTATCATTCAAAAATACAAAAATATTTATATACCTAATGTATCCATCACTAAGTTTATGAATTGTTACCAATCTTCCTCAGTTGTGTTTACCATATATAAAGAAAATACTTTGTCAATGACTTGTAGTAAAGTTTAGTCCATATATAGTTGGTCATCACACAAGAGTTTCATTATAGAAATTATTGGAGAAATGAGATTTAAGACAAAAAGAAAAAAACTACTAAACCAGCATCGTTTGAAGAAGATTTGAGATAATGAGATATGAGATTGTCAGAACCATATAAGAACTCCAATATTTTCAAATAGCTCTTGCTAGACAGTGGACATGTCAAGTCATTTTGTGGAGATTAATAAAGCTAATAAGCCATATAGGAAATGTAGAGTTATGATTCCACCATTTATTAGGGTGGTTAAAAGGAAATGATCATAATCTTCCTTTATTATGTCCATTATATAACATCAAAACTAATACTATTTAATCTTTTAAATTAGGTTAGGAAAGCAACTTAGTTCAATGTTTATAATAATTTGAGTTAAGCAAGATGCTTTGTACACAAACTACTAATACAATTCATAACTTGGTTAATCTTTTAGAGAGCAATCATAGAGTGATCTTTTGAAATTAAGTTAATCTATATGCAAAATATAACAAGATTTAATAACTTTATTTTATTAAAGGATAAATTTTTTATACATTGGTTATGTAAGTGTTATTGAAAAGTGATAGTTTTAGTTTGCATTATGTTTTAGTGGGTAATTTGGTATGTTTTTAGTTATTAATTAGATGATTTGTGCATGTTTAGGTTTAGAATTGAGTCATTTTGATTATATGTTTATGTTTTTGAATGTTATGTGGCTTAGAGCATGTTATCAGGCTTTAATTTTATGTGTTTGAGGTGTTTTAATGAGTTTCTTAGTGCTTGAGATCTGGTAAAGAAGATCAGAGAAGATTTGGAGTAAGTTTGAAGGAGGAGCCAAGGTCATGATTGAAACATATCAATCATGATTGTGACAGAAGCAACCTAGCCAGGGGGATCGTGACTCATTGCCCATAATCGTGACATAAGCCCAATTTTAAGTATCATGATCGTGACTCATTAGCCACGATCGTGATAGGCACAATAACAGATGCAATGACTACTTTCGAACTCTACTTTTTGATGGTTATTTTGGACATTTGGGCCTGAGTAAAATCTAGTTTTTACCCTAAATAGAAAAATAATATAAAAGCAAAAGAAAGAAACCCTAAAGGAGAGCCTCCATTTGCTACATTCAGAAAGAAACAAGGAAGAGATAGAAAAGGAGACAGGAAGGAGCTATTGCTGCATCTTCCAATCCACTCCAAGTGAATTTCTTCATTTCATCTTGTTATTTCTTTCATTTGATGTATAAGATGGATATGATGATGATGAATTTGGGTTTAAAGATGTTCTAAACTCTTTTAGGGATTTGTTATTGAATCAATCTTAATTTGATTGCTTTTGATGTTAATATGTTGGGTATTGTGATTATTTATCGTATTTGCATACTTCGGTAATAAATCGAGAGAGTGAACTAATAGAAAAATGATTAGGTTAGCAATGAGAGCTAAACAATCTAATAGATCACAGAAACAATCAAATTGTTAATTTATACAAAGAGAGATCTCGTGTAAGGATCCAATTATCTATTAGAGTGATTAAGATCTAATTAGATATGGGGCTTGTTTGTTAATTGAGATATTGCAAATTTCTTAATTCAATTCAATTAGGGTTTAAGATTTAAGGTTAAAGATCAAAACTCGAGAGAGAATAATAGACCCTTCAAAATTCTAGGACCAATACTAAATTACTCAAAAGTAATCAAGTTAGCATTAGATGATAGGATAAATCCCCCTTTCTTGTAACTGGTTAATCTTACTTGTGTGATTTTCTATTTTTCAATTGGTTGTGCTCAATTTTGAATTCCTTGCATTAATTTAGAATTTTAATTTTCAATCTATCCATATTCAATTGCTTAATTTTCTACTCATTTATATTTTCATTTTAATTACACTTTTAGGCCTTAGACACGTTAGGATTTGATTAGTTCAATAATTTCTCATGGGATCGACACCTCATATACTACACTTACAACCTATGTTCTTGTGAAATATTGAGGGTTTTATAAGATTAAAACTTACTTAACAAGTTTTTGACATCGTTGCTAGGGAATTAGCAGAATTAGTAGAATTATTTTAGTTTAAGGAATTTCACCTCTCTTGTGTCCTTGCAGTTGGATGAACATAAGAGTTACTCGAAGTTCAAGTAGGATTGCCAAAACATTAGAACTAGACATCGCCAGTTTAGAATGAGCAATCTGAAGAGTAAGAGGAAAAGAAGAAATCAAAGAACCAATGGCAGGTAAATTCAATCAAGGAGGAAATGAAGGAAACCAACCGCGAACCTTTATGGATTTCATGGGAATGAGGTTTTAACACAGCGAATCAAGGCATGAGTTTACCAATAGTACAGACACCCTCATTTGAGATTAAGCCAGCCTTGCTAAATATGCCACAAACAGATATGCAATTCTACAGATTGACTAATGAGGATCCTAAAGCTTATATAGTTTATTTTCTAGAAATATGCCATACTTTAATTTATCTTGGGTTGTTGGAAGATGCCATTAGGATGAGGGTCTTTCCTTTCACATTAAGGGATCGAGCTAAAGCGTGGTATCATTACTTAAATCCCCTTAATGACACATCTTGGGAGTAGTTGGTGCGTACGTTCCTGGATAAGTAGTTCCCTCTCAGGAAGACTACGAAGCTAATAAAGGAAATCAAGAATTTCCAACAAAGTGATGGGGAGTCATTTTATAAAGCATGAGAAAGGTATAAGGATTTGCAAAGGAGTTGTCGTCACCATAATTTACCTAAGGAATTCCTACTGCAAACCTTTTATAATGGAGTCACTTCCTCCACCTGAGGCACAATAGATGCAACATCTAGAGGATCTTTTATGAGAAAGACGATTGAGGAAGTAGAGAACTTATTAGAGGAAATGACAAGTAAAAGTTGTCTTTGGACAATGGACATGATTAGACAATACACAACTATCCAAGAGCAAAAGGGAGCCATAACTATTGATTAAATAATGAAAATGCAAGCTAAAATCGACAGCTTAACACAACAGCTTAATAACATAAAAGCCTCCTCTTCAACTCCTATCAAAGTAATTCAGTAAAGATGTGAGCTGTGTGGACAAGACAACCATGAAACCATTGACTATTTTCTCATGCAAAACAACGAATCAAAGTAGCTCAATTATATAGGAGAACAATTTGGTTAAGGAGGGGGGAACAACCCATACTCAAACACATATAATCCTAAGTGGAAGAATCACCTGAACTTTTCTTGGTCAAATAATACGCGAGGTCAATTCCAACCTCAAGGGCTACTTGGATTCCAATAGGAAAAACCAAATGTCACGGATGTTAAGTTAGAAAAAATCTTGAACAAACTTTAAAACATATAAGACACTCACAAAAGGTTGGAAGGAAGATTTGAGCAAGTAACCAAAAATCATGTATCTTCCATCCACAACTTAGAAATCCAAATGAACAATTGGAAAATGCATTGTCTGCACGAAGTGCGGGAAGCCTCCCAAGCAATACTAAATCAAACCTAAGGGATCAACTATAAGCAATTGCATTGCGAAGTGGGAAGAAACTCGAACAACTCATAAAGCCCAAAAGTGCACCCCACTCTGCATAGAAAGACAAGGAAAAGGAGAAAGATGTGGACATGTGAGAATACCCTCTGTCTGTTGCTCCTCTGCTATATCGACCTAAAATTCCAAACACCTAACGACTCAATAAGGGCAAATTAGATGCAAAATTTGTGAAGTTCATACAGAAATTGAAGACTTTGCAAATAAATCTTTCGTTGGTTGAGGCTTTGGAACTCATGCCCAAGTATGGTAAATTTTTAAAGGACATATTATCAAAGAAGCATACTTGGGAAGAGAACCAAATGATAACCTTAACTGGCAGTTGTAGTTCCATTGTCACCAATCAAATGCCTTCCAAGCTGAAGGATCCAGAGAATTTCATAATACCTTGTGTAGTTGGCGAATTTGAATTTGGGAAGTGCCTACGCAATTTAGGAGCAAGCATCAATCTTATGCCTTTGTCAATATTCAAGAAATTAGGGCTCGGTAAGGTCAAGCCAACTTCGATGCTAATCCAATTGGTTGATCAATCTATTAAAAGACCTTTTGGAGTGGTGGAAGACATTTTGATGTAAGTGGACAAGTTTATTATTCTTGTGGACTTTGTTGTTCTTGATTTCGAAGAAGATAAGAGTTGTTCACTAATTCTTGGACAACCTTTCATAAACACAAAAAAAGCATTGATTGATGTTCTTGGAGGTAAATTGACACTTCAGATAGGTAAAGATTAAGTGGAGTTTAATATGAACAAGGCTTTAAAGAATCCAAAGGAAAGCAGTGCTTACATGAAGATTGACATTATGGATAAAAGTATGCAAGAGCAAGTAGGCAGCTACTTTTCAGAATTTAAATCAATAGAAGTAGAGATAGACAATAAAGCTAAGAAGGTAAATGAAATTGAGTTTGAAAGAGATGATGAAATGGAGGTGTTAGGTGTTTAGACCCATCAAGAAATGTTAGTACAAACCAAAGCACCCATACCACCCTCCACAGAGAAACCACCAACCCTAGAGTTTAAACCTTTACGCACACATCTCAGATATACCTTTCTAGGTGAAGATCAAACTCTACCTATTATCATTTCCAATCAACTGGATGAGGAACAAGAGAGTAAGGTCGTAGAGAATTTTAGGAAGCAGATAAAGGCCATAGGATGACAAATGTCTGATATTCGAGGCATAAGCCCAAATGTTTGCATGCATCAGATAAACCTCGAAGAAAGAAGTAGGGCAGTGAGGGAATGCCAATGTAGGTTGAACCCTCACATAAAAGAAGTCGTCAAAAAGGAGGTAGTAAAGCTTTTAGATGTTGGTATCATATACCCTATATCTGATAGCGAATTAGGTGGGTAATGTATTTATAATTATTGTGCAATTGTGCAAATTCTTGCTTATGTGTGTGTATGGATTTGCTTGCATTGGAATTCTTGAAATTGAAATCATTGTGAATGTTTGAAAATGCATGATGAATTATGATTATGTTATGCCTTGAAAAGGTTATGGTGTTTATATAAAAAGGAAAGAAGAAAAGTAAAAGAAGCATGAAATGAGGAATTTGTGTTTAATTGAATTGAGCATGAAATTTGTTTGTGATTGGGCAAGAGAGGAACCCATTTCATTAGTCACGTGCACATTGACCTATAGCCTTCTCCCGGCTGCCTGCTTGAGACCACGAGATCCTAAGAAATCGGACTAGTTTTGTTCACAGAGTAAACTTCAGTTTCTTTGTTTCGTCCCACGGAACTCTCGAGCCAATTGTTTGTGCATTGCATTTCTGAATTGTCAAATATGATGCATTTTAGTGTGGTGTTAAATGGCTAAAGTTTATGTTATGTGTTATAAATTTTAAACTAATTTGATTAATGCTTGAATTGCTAAAAGGATTAAGAATTTTTGAATTGGTAGCTATACCTATACACATGCTTGAACTATGGTCAAGTGCCGATGGTTATAAATATATTATCCACTGAGCTGTATAGCTCAACCCATCCTTTTTTCACTTCTCAGGTGCAGAACAAGAGGGTTAGCAAATCCTTGCAAGGCATCGGAAACTCCAAGATAGCTAGAGACTTTTGTACTATGTTAGTGAATATTTTTAGATAGCTTTATAAGCATATCAAACATGAGCATCTTTGGTATTTTGTTTTAAGTTTGTGATGTGTATGTTGAAATGTAACTCAAGCTTGATTAAATATTTACTTGTTTAGCAATGAGAATGAGAATTTGAGGATTTGATGTTATGTATGATGACGGTTATGAAAGAGGAATTAGTATATGATTGTAAATTATTGTTGGTTTAGAATAACATGTTAGGGATTGGAAAGGTTGTATGGGATTAATTATTTGAGGGGAGACTTGAGAAGTTAACAAAAGTACTTAGTAGTTGAATTGATATAAAGTGCATGTGTATTTTTAGTGTTGAAATGTTAAGTTAGAGTTACAGGTTAGGAGGTTTCGCCGCAGTGAAGTTAGCCTCGACCGCGGCAAACTTTTCCCGAAAGGTGTTTTCATCTCCATCTCGTGACTTTGCCGTGGCGAAGTTATATAGGTTGGCCGTGGCAAACTTTTCCCGAGAGGTCTTGGGAAATATTTCCTGATTTTTCCGCGGTGAACCCATATTTTGACCCTCCAAATGGCAAAATCTCTTTTCGGAGTCTCCATGAAAGTTGTAGATATAGAAGTCCTCTTCAAAACCATTATAAGACAACCTTAATCTGATCTCTCTAGTAAAATTTATGTCAATTGTCCCAAGATAGGTACAATATGATTGAGGACATAATCAAGTTTGACTCTTTTGGTCATAACTCCATCATCCGATCACCAAATGAAGTGAGTATTGAATCAAAGTGAGGGGATCAGTTGGAAGAGTGTGAGTTGGATATTTTTACTCAACATGCTTCAGTATTTTGAAGATATCTTAATCCTTAGAGTTCCAATTGCGATGCTTTTTGTCTCAAAATAAACTAGAGACATAGAACCACAAATTATCTGAAGAAATCAATTTTTAATTCGATCTCTAAGACTTTCAATTTCTGGATGGAAGTTGAGTATAGTGTATTACTTTAGTATGACAACAATCCAGGAAGGTTTGGGCTATAACTTTTAGAATTCTAAACCAAATGGAAGGATTTTGGAATCATTAGAAACTTAAGACAATGGGGAACAAATGTTCTGAAGAAGCCAAATTGAAATTCCGATTTGAGGTTTCCCAAAATCTATCCTGAAGTTGAAGAAATGAGTTTGCCCATGTTTTCATGACTCCGAATGTTAGGTTCTGGAAACGGGGTCCAACACGATTCCTAGAGTTTAGAGGTTAAATTTTAATTTTTGTAGAATGAGGTTAGCTTTTATGAAATGTTAGCCTTATTGTCTTATAGGGTAAATCAAAAGATTGGCTTAATTAATTTCTCTTTAAAATAAACAATAACAATAATAATAATCAGTAATAATTAAAAATAGTTATAAAATAAAGGTTAAGGTATAATGGAAAATAAGTTTTTTAAGATCCA
Organism: Erythroxylum minutifolium; assembly: GCA_027123815.1. Classification (NCBI taxonomy): domain Eukaryota; kingdom Viridiplantae; phylum Streptophyta; class Magnoliopsida; order Malpighiales; family Erythroxylaceae; genus Erythroxylum; species Erythroxylum minutifolium. Next base: position 17,430,188 of record JAOTJB010000002.1, on the reverse strand, counting down.
AGTATGCATACAACTTAGTGAACAACTAAATTAGCCAAAAAATAATAATGGATATCATGTTCATAATAAAATGGAACTTTCTTTTTTTTTTTTACATTCATCCTAATTTTTATGATTGATTTATGGATATAATATAGACTGAACTTAATATAGGTTTGTGAAAAATAAAGGATGCTAAGTATGTTATCTAATTTAGCTTAATAATAATGATCATGATAATTTGCCTTGGGTGTCTTTCTTTTATAGCAATATTTTAAAATTTATAGTTAGAATTTAACTACCACATTAGAGTTTAGATCTAACTGTTACTAAAAAGTTTAGTTAGCCTTTAATTAAAATTCTAACTCCTTATACTGATGAATTCTTTTTTATTGAATTTAATATTTTCAAATAATTAAGCCTTTTATATGTGGTTTTAGCTCACAAGACTAAAAATGAGTGTTAGCTCGTGTTAAATAAATCAAGCTCATTTCGTACACCTATTAAAGGTGTATCATTTGCCCCCAATTTGTTCTTCACACTGGATCAAAAATGAAACTTTTAGTACTTAGGTTAATAAGTTTTTCTTTATAAGTTAGGAAGTTGAAGAGACTTCTTATATATATAAGCATGTATATTTTTATTTGAGACAGGGTGATGAAGAGACTTCTCCTGGATTTGATGCCTGAGGTCCTATACATTTCCTATTAAGCAAGTGAGTTAAAAAGACTTCCCTTTGACCTGAGTGATATGTGCTTAATCACTGATACATTTAATCCATAACACTTAGTGATTAATGCTTCAAAATGCTTAAGACATTCACTTTAGTTCATGTTTAGTTTTAGGTACAATTTGGAAGCATAATAGCTAAAGTGAGTTGAAAGCACACTCTTTGAGCTGTCTTTTTGAGATTCACACTCAA
>JAOTJB010000002.1:17325978-17336606 GCA_027123815.1 Erythroxylum minutifolium | reverse complement strand
ATACCAACTTGCTAATTTTATATTCAATAAGACATGCAGCCTTCTTATAGTGAAAGACGTAACTCACCAATTGCCAATAGAGTATGAGTGAGATTGCTTGCTATCATATGTTTTAAATAAATGTTACACCTATTATTTCCTTAAGAGTACTAAGTTATAGGCTTATATTATAAGCCATACATGAAAGCATAAAGTTTTCTTTTAAAGATTTTATAAGTATGGCATAATGTTTTAGGGCTTAGTTTGTTATGTATTTAAATGTTAATTTAATTGTTTAGTATGTGTTTAGGTTAGATTTGTGTTAGTTTGTGCATTTAAGTGTTTTTATGGGTTAGTACAAGTTTTTGAGCTTAACTATTATGTTTTTGAGGTACCTTGATGTGTTCGTTAGTGTTTCAGGGTCAACATCGAAGAACAGAGAAGTTTCAGAGACATTCAGGTTGAAACAATGGCCCACAATTGTGGCACAATAGGCCACGATCGTGAAAGAAGCATGGACGCTAGCCCACGATTGTGGCCTGACAGAAGGGTTGGATGTGGCCCACGATCGTGGCATGCATGGCCATAATTATGACTTACATCAGGCAGACACATAAACAAGTTAAAACATCAAGTTTTGAGAGATTTTGAAACCTTTTTTATCCCAAAAATCTTAGGGCTGCTTAAAACACAAAAGGTATTTAAAGAATAAGACAAAGGAGATTAAGGAGCTTTTTGCTTCAGCCACCAATTGAGAAACCCCAGAGAGAGTGCATTGAGAGATTACAATTCTCATAATCTGATTAAGGTTTATAAATTAGGGTTAATGGTTATAACTCGAGAGAAAGTAATCAACCATAAGACCGTCTAGAACTAGTAATCCAATAAGTTATAAGCGATTAAGTTAGCATTAAAGATAGATAAAATTCCCCTTTCTCTCAATTGGTAATTCTTTAAGTTGATTTTAATTGGGTATTGCAATTGCTATTTTGTCATTATTGCTATAATTGATTCTTAAAATTGAGTGCGTGATTGAAATAAATTCTTACCTTTTTTGTTCATTTTGAATTATTGTGAATTGTGATAACCTTAGATTTTGGGATTAGATTAACCCTCCTTATGGGATCGACATCTTAGGTACTACACGAACGAACCATGCGCTTGAAGAATATCAAGGTTAAATATTAAAACTTACATATATCAAAAAATTGCAATCAAGTTTTTGGCATCATTATCAGGGAGGCAATTAGTTTAATTCTATAGTTTAAGGCATTTAGTTAGTTTTTAATTTTTGCTTTCATTCTTTCTTTTCTACTTCTGAAATCGTGCTCTTGTATGAACACAAAGGTCACAAGAGGTTTGATTCGCGCAGCTGAAACTTCAGATTTAGACATCACTCGACTAAAACGACCATTAGGAAAGCTCGGCTAAAAGAAAACGAAGAAATCGACGATGGCTGAGGAATTTTAACAAAATTTAGACCACGGAGCAAACTAAGGACGTCATGAGACTAGGGTTCAATGTAGCTAACCAAGGAGTAGCTAGGCCATCTATATAAGCAGCATCATTTGAAATTAAACTAGCCCTCTTAAACATGGTTCAACAGATTGTGCAGTTTTATGGACTAACAAATGAAGATCCTAATGCATATATAGTGAACTTTCTTGAAACCTATGATACGCTTCGGTACCATCAGATGTCGGAAGATGCGGTTAGAATTTAGCTTTTTCCCTTTACTCTTAGAGATAGAGCAAAGGTTTAGAATCATTCTCTGAACGAGCAAATGTTTAGTATCATTCTCTGAACCTAGCCAATGTCACAATATAGGATCAGCTAGCTCGTGCTTTCTTAGACAAGTATGTTCCTTAACTAAGACCACTAAGATCATCAAGGAAATTACCAATTTCCAGTAAAGTGATGGGGAATCGATCTATGAAGCGTAGGAAAGATATAAAGATTTGCAACGGAAGTGCCCACACCATAACTTTCCTAAGGAATTTTTATTGCAAGCAATCTATAATGGAGTAACCCCATATATGAGAGGAATAATTGACATAGCTTCAGGAGGATCACTGATGAGAAAGACAGTTGATGAAGTCAAAAACCTGATAGAGGAGATGATGAGTAATAGCTAACTGTGGACAAATAAGTAGGGTAGACAAATTACTACCTTTCGAGAGCAAAAAGGAATTGTGGCTGTCAATTAAATAATAGAAATGCAAGTGAAAAATGATAACTTGATGCGACAGCTCAATAACATGAAGGCTTCATCCTCAGCTCTGGTGAAAGTCGTGCAACTCAAGTGTGAACTCTATAGATAAATGGACCATGATACAGTAGACTGTTACTTGATAAAGGAAAGTGATCTAGAGTAAGTAAATTTTATGGGAGCTTAGTATGGACGAGGAGGGGGCAACAATCTCTACTCCAACACCTATAACCTTGGGTGGAAGAATCACCCTAACTTTTCTTAAACAAATAATGCTAGAGGACAATTCAGACTTCAAGGACAATCAAGCTTCTAGTAAGATAAATTAAGCTCAATGGAATCCAATTAAGTTAGATAGAAATTTAGATAAGCTTAGAACTCTAAACGATGGACAAAAGAAGCTGGAAGGCAAATTTGAGCAAGTCACTAAGAACCATGTTTCTTCAATCTATAATCTAGAGGCCTAAGTAAATCAACTGTCAAGTGCTTTCTCTACATGAAATTTGGGAAATCTTCCTAGCACTTCAATAACAAAACTAAGGGAGCAACTAAAGGCTTTTACACTTCGAAACGGGAAGGAACTTGGACCACCCACAAGGACAATAGAGAAGCCTATCCATCCTATTGAGAAAAATCAAAAAAAGGAGAAAAAATGGACATGAGCGAATACCTCCTTATGTTGTCCCTCCACCATATCAACCTAAAATATGTTTTCCTTAATGATTAAAAGAAGAAGTTAGATGCACAATTTACAAAAATTTGTTAAGAAATTAAAGACACTACAGATTATAGAGGTGTTGGAGCACAAGCCTAAATATGCAAAACTTTTAAAGGACATATTATAAAAGAAACGTACTTGAGAAGATAATTAGACAGTAACTCTAATTGGCACCTGCAGTTCTATAATCACCAGTCAGATGCCATCTAAATTGAAAGATCCAAGGAGTTTCACAATACCCTGTGTGGTTGGTGAGTTTGAATTTACAAAATGTTTGTGTGATTTAGGAGCAAGCATCAATCTTATGCCTTTATCAATATTCAAGAAGTTGGGACTGGGTGAGGTTAAGCTAAAATTGATGTTAATTCAGTTGGCTGATCAATCCATTAAAAGACCAATTGGAATAGTGGAAGACGTTCTAATGTAAGTGGATAAGTATATTATTCCTATAGATTTTGTGGTTCTAGATTTTGAAGAAGATAAGAACTGCCCACTGATCTTAGGTCGACCATTTATGAATACAGGAAAAGCCATAATTTACGTTCCCGAAGGGAAATTAACATTTTGAATAGGTGAGGATAAGATCAAATTTAATATGACTAAGGCCTTAAAGAATCCAATAACAAGTAGCGCATGTACGAAGGTTGAAATTATGGATCAAAATGTGCAAGAACAAGTTGAGTGTTACATAGCAGAAGTACAGTCAGTGGAAGCAAAGGCAGGCACTGGATATCAAAATTTTGAATCTAAAGGAGACAATGAGATGGAGAAGTCGAATGTTCAAATGCATCAAGATAAATTGGTTCAAACCGAAGCACCCATATCACCATTTACAGAAAAAACACCAACATTAAAGCTTAAACCTTTACCTGCATATCTCAGATATACCTTTATAGGTGAAGGCTAAATATTACCGATAATCATCTCCAATCAATTGAATGAGAAATAAGATAGTAGGGAGGTAGAAATTGTTAAAAAGTGAATGAAAGCCATCGGATGGCAAATTGCTGACACTTGAGGCATAAGCCCTAATGTTTACATGCACCAAATAAACCTAGAGGAAGGATGTAGAACGGTGAGGGAGCGTTAACGGAGGTTAAATCCTGACATGAAGAAGGTGGTCAAAAAGTAAATCATAAAACTCTTAGATACAGGGATAATTTATCCCATCTCTGATAGTGAATGGGTCAAACCAGTACAATGTGTACCTAAAAAGGGTGGAATGATGGTAATAGAAAGTGATAATAGAGAAGTAATTCAACAAAAGCATTCATAGGATGGAGAGTATGCATAGATTATTGCAAACTCAACTCAGTAACTAAAAAAATCATTTTCCTCTTCGTTCATAGACCAGATGATGGAAAGGGTAGCTGGTCATTCATTTTATTGCTTCTTAGATGGATATTCGAGATATAATCAGATTTTTGTCTACCTTTATGATCAAGAAAAGTCTACATTCACTTGCCCTTATGGTACCTTCACATACAAACAGATGTCTTTCGGACTTTGCAATGCCTTGGCTACATTTTAAAGATGTAAGATATCGATCTTCAATGACATGATATAAGATATAATAGGGGTGTTTATGGATGATTTTTCAAATTTTGGAGATTCTTTCGAAATGTGTTTAACTAATTTGGACAGAGTTTTACAAAAATGTGAAAAGTCACACATGGTGTTGAATTGGGAGAAGTGCCATTTTGTGGTGCAAGAGGGGGATAGTGCTAAGGTATAAAATCTCACACCAAGGATTCTAAGTTGACAAAGCAATAGCAGAAGTGATAGAGAAACTTCCATCGCCAAGTAATGTAAAACATGTGCGAGGATTTTTATGTCATGCAAGATTTTACCGTCGATCTTCATCAAAGACTTTTCACAAATTGTAAGACCTTTGACAAACCTTTTAGTCGATGATTTGCCTTCTTGTTGGATGACAAGTGTATGTTTGTATTCAACCTATTAAAGTAGTCATTAATATCAGCAATAATTCTATCACCACCAGACTAGATACTTACATTCGAAGTTATGTGTGATGCAAGTGACCAAGCCATAGGTTGCGTTTTAGGCCAAAGGAGAGATAAGAAGTTGCATGCGAACTACACCACTACAAAAAAGGAACTACTTGTAGTAGTGTATGCATGTGATAAGTTTCAACAATACCTTTTAGGTTCAAAGGTAATTATATTCACCGATCACAAGACATTAAAATACCTTTTCAATAAAAAAGATGCAAAACTAAGGCCCATTCGATGGGTGTTATTTTTACAAGAATTTGATATAGAGGTAAGAGATAAAAAGGGAACAAAAAATGTGGTTGCAGACCATTTATCCATACTTGAGGGAGGGGAATGCAAGCTAAGAGATGATATTAACAAAAATTTCCTCAATGAAACCCTGACGTTACTCGAGAGTTTGACTACACCATAGTTTGTCGATACAGCAAATTATGTTGCTAGTGGTAAATTTTTGTCAGATCTATCTTTCCAACAAAGGAAGAAATTCTTGCATGATTATAACCGATATATATAGGATGAGTCAATTTTATATAAGGCATGCACTAATGGGTAAATGTGACGATATGTTCTAAAGAAGGAAATGCTAAAAATCCTAAAGTAATGTCATGAAGGTCAATATGCTGGGCATTATGGAGCCAACAAAATGGTGGCTCAAATATTTGAGAGTGGATTTTATTGGCCATAGTTGTTTAAGGATGCTCAGACCTTTAAGAGATGAAATGCCTTTATCTAACATTCTAGAAGTGGAAGTCTTTGATGTATAGGGCATCGATTTTATGGGTCCTTTCCTATCTTTAATGGGAAATATATACATTCTAGTGGGAGTTGATTATGTTTTGTGTTGGTGAGTGCCATGTACGATAATAAGTGATAGAGGCACACATTTCTACAACAGATCTTTTGAGGCCCTCTTAAAAAGATATAGAGTATATAACCAAGTTGCTTCACCCTACCATCCACAAACTAGTGGCTAATGGAAGTTGTCAATCAGGAGCTGAAACAAATTTTAGAAAAGACAGTGAACAACTCTAGGAAGGATTGGGCAATAAAGCTAGACGATGCCTTATAGGCTGATAGGACAGCTTTTAAAACACCTACCAGAACAACACCTTATAGACTCATGTACAAGAAAGCTTGTCATTTGCTGGTTCAATTAGAACATCGAGCCTACTAGGTGATTAAAGTATTAAATTTTGATTGGAAACAAGTAGGCAAAACGAGACTTTTACAACTGGACAAACTTGAAGAGTTTAATTATAATGCAAACAAAAATGCCAAACTCTACAAGGAAAAGATAAAGAAATGGCACAATGCTCATCTTAAACAAAAGGAATTTAAAGTAGGAGATGCAATTTTGTTATATAATTCAAGGTTGAGGCTATTTCTAGGGAAGTTAAAATCTTAATAGAGTGGACCATTTATGATCATTCAAGTTTTCGATCATGGAGCCCTCAAACTAGAAAATGCTAACAAGGAGACTTTTAAAGTCAAAGGGCATCGTTGCAAGCTATATCTCGGAGGAGCAATTTTGAAGGAAAAGGAGGTGATTTCCTTATCTTTGAAAAAGTAAGATGCCTCTATGGATGCAAGGTCAAGCTAAGGACCATAAATTAGCACGTTTAGTAGTTTTATTGAAATTGTTAGGTTTAGTTATCATTGTTTTGAGCTTTCAATAAAATTTTAGTAATTTTTTGTTGGGCTAAGATAATTAATTCTCTCAGGGCATTCAATTACCACCTCCATCACCATACCCGCCTCCATCACCATGAGGTTTTAACTAACCCTTTTCCTTTTTAAATTTAGTTTGCATTTTTATTTTTATCTTTATTTTTATTTTACTTTAATTTATGTTTCTTCTTTCCTTATGCGTTTTGTTATTCCCTTCTCACATTGAGGACAATGTGTTGCTCAAGTGTGGGGAGGGTTATATGTTTTGTTTTGAATTTGATTTTACATATTGTATGATAGTTGTTAGTGAATTGAGGTCTTTTGATAAATATATAGCTTAAATAGGATTTAGTGCGAGTTTTTCACCCTCTAAATCGTCACATTCATTCATAATTTGAGTTCTTTCAACTTAAGTAGCTTCGCTAGTATTTTTCATGGAAACGAGAAGCTAAAACAACAAGCTAGGCAATAAAAAAATCATGTTTGCTAAATAAATAACTATTCCGCTAACCTTCGGGTTATGGATATAGCTAAGTAACTATATCAACACGTGTCATAAATGTATGCCTCTGCTTCAAAAATCTATAATCACATTTCAACCAAGCAGTTAATAAAAATGGCTTAGTTGAGTAACCCGATCGACATCCATCACTAATGTTTGCCTTCAAGTAAAATACTAGGTCCTTGTTTTAAAAAAATGTTCTCTAATCAAAACCTACCGAACTTGTAATAGCTTGACTTTCCATGAAAACAAACTTAGGAGTAGTTACAAAGTTTGAATGACTAAAGAATTATTAATGTGTGTGTGCAATTGAAAAGGGTAAATAAATTAACACTTGGATTTGGATTAATTTGTATATTTAGTTCAAAGCCCCTTGACATAGATTTTTCATTTTAATGAATTGAAATGACTTGAATGATTATTTTTAAAATTAAATTGATTTTATGAAGTTGAAGCCATTGTCTCATTTTTGCATTGTGTGTCGTGTGATTTTGGGTGTTTGTTGTTTTGTTAACAAAGTAAGCCTTAAAATATGATGTCAAGCAAACGTTTAAGTGTGGGGATGTTGATAAGTGTGAATTGAATCATATTTTAGGGCTTAGTATGTTATGTAAGTGTTAATTTAATTGTTTAGTATGGGTTTAGGTTAGAATTGTGTTAGTTTATGTGTTTAAGTATTTTTATGGGTTAGTACAATTGTTTGAGCTTAAATATTATGTTTTTTAGTGTTTCAGGGTCAACAACGAAGAATGGAGAAGCTTCGGAGACAATCAGACTAAAACATCGACCCACGATCGTAGCTTAATAGGCCGCGATCGTGACAAAAGCATGGGAGTCGGGCCACAATCATGGCCCATATGCCACGATAGTGACAGAAGCCTAAGAAACTGCCCATGATCGTGGCTTGATTGCTACTATTGTGATAAAAGGGTTGGATGTGGCCCACAATCGTGACATGTAGGGCCACGATCATGGCCAGAGTCAGGCAAATAAGCAAAAAAGTACAAACGTCAAGTTTCAAGGGATTTTTTGGACCTTTTTTACCCCCAAAAAACCTAGGGCTGCTCAGACCACAAAAGGTCTTCGAAGAACAAGACAAAGGAGATTAGGGAGCTTTTTACATCAGCCACCAATTGAGAAATCCTAGAGAAAGTGCATCGAGAGATTGCAATTCCCATAATCTGAATAGGGTTTATAAATTAGGGTTAATGGTTATAGCTCGAGAGAGTAATGAATCCTAGGACCGTCTAGAACTAATAATCCAGTAAGTCATAAGCGATTAAGTTAGCATTAAAGATATATAAAATTCCCCCTTCTCTCAATTGGTAGTTCTTTAGGTTGATTTTGATTGGGTGTTGCAATTGTTATTTTGTTATTATTTTTGTAATTGATTCTTAAAATTGAGTGTGTGAATGAAATAAATTCTTGCCTTATTTTTGTTCATTTTGAATTGTTGTGAATTGTTTTGGCCTTAAATTTTAGGATTAGATTAACCATCCTCGTAGGATCGACACCTTAGGTACTACATGAATGACTCATGCATTTGTAGAATATCGAGGTTGAATACTAAAACTTACATATATCAAAAAACCACGATCAATGATCCATTCTCATTTGTGATTCTATGAAATGGTTCTTCACAATGTAAATGCTTTACTTGGATAAAAAGTAGTTTTAGTGTTGAAAACACTCTTAAAGATATATCTAATTCCATTATTATTATTATTATTCTTTTGAACTCCTGTATGTTTTTTATGTTTTCACTTCTCTTGGTAAACTTGGACAATAAGTCATTAAGGCATCAACATCCTTTTTAAATGGTTTATTCCCATACTTTAACGCATCTAAGTTATGATTATAAATAATGGTCACATTCTTATATGCCTTGATACTATATAATTGAATTTTTATCTTTTTGTTCTCACTTATGAATGCATCCGGATTCTTTTGAGTCTCTTTGAATTTATATGATATCTTTTTCTTTTTTATACTCATAATCTTAAGGCTCTTAACTAATTCATTATATCAAATCAAAATCACTGTCATTATCATAAGTCTTAAAGTTAAAGATTACCTTATCATCACTTTTAGTCATAAAGCATATATGAGCTACATGTTCTTTCAAATACTCACTTTATGAATCACTTGTGTCATTTTAAGTGGAGGCTCTAAGTGCCTTCTTTTTGTTTTTCCCCTCTTCCCCTCCTTGTTAGTTATCTTATATTTTTCATTTTGTTTGAGAAGAGAGAAGTGAGATTTAATGTGTTCGTATTTCTTACTTTCAAATCAAATAATAATATTTGATTTGCATTTTGAATATATCTTCCCACCTTTGAACTTTTTTCTCTTGGAATTCTTCTTCACAAAGAATTTCTTAGATTTTCTAGTAATTAAGGTAATGTGTTCTTCATTGCTTTTACTAGTTGATGTGTTTTCCTCTTAACTATATTCTTCCTTTGAGGCTTTGAATGCTAAATTCTTTTTTTTAGAAGCATCATTTCTTCTTAAGTCTCTTAGAGCCTCAACTTGTATGTAATAAGAGATCTAATAAGATTTCTTTAATGTTACTATTTTTAGATCCTTAGCTTCTTATATGGATGCCACTTTAGTTTCTTGTGTCTTGATAAGTGACTTAAGTAACTTTCTTACCATTTTAATGTAAGTATAGGTCTTTCCAAAACCTTTAAGAGCATTGATAACACAATAGATCTGGTATAGATGCTAGACATGCTTTCATCATGCTTTATTTAAAACAATTCGTGTTAGTATATCAATATGCTAACTTTGTTCTCCTTTATTTGATTTGTTCCCTCATATGTAACTTATATAGTATGCTACATTTTATAGGCCATTTCATATATGAAGGATCTATTAAATTTCTTTCTTCCTAATGCATAAAATAAGACGTTAATAATTTTGTTATTTAAGTAGATTAATCTCTCATCTTAAGGATTTTATTCGTCTTTTAACTTGAGAACTTTTTTATCATCTATAATTTTAGTAGGAATAGACATACCATATGAGATAATGTCCCATAAATCAACATTTTTGGCTATTTAGAAAATTTTCATCCTTGTTTCCCAGTAGAGAGAGACATTTCCATAAAAAAGGGGCTCTGATAATGTTTTGTCCCTCTTTGTTAATTGATAATGCTGATGCTCCTAAGTATGCTATTATGATCTTTGATGTAGGTTTTATTTGAAATATAGCCTAAGAACACCCAAGAGGGAGTTAAATTGGGTGCTTATAAATCTTAACTAAAATTCACTTAGTATTTTAATGATCGCAATTTAAAAAGGACGAAAGTATGAAATAAAATATTGAATTTTAATAATACACTTAGCTAATAAATAAAAAGTGTAAGGGAAGAGAAATGTAAATCAATTTATATTAGTTTTGCAAACAATCCTCACCTATCTCCTCTCCTAAGACTCATCTTGGAATTCTTGTATAACTCTTTTTTCAAGGTAAAGAATAACCTTTGTATAATTTTTCCTTAGCAAAGAGGAACCTTTTTACAATCTTCCTTTAAGGTGA
>JAOTJB010000002.1:17225066-17235267 GCA_027123815.1 Erythroxylum minutifolium | reverse complement strand
GGGGAGGGGTTTATCGAATTCAATTAATAAAATAAAAATATGGAAGACCAATTAGATAAAAAAATACAAAATTTCAAGGATTAATCATTAAGTTTTAAATCTAGTTTATGGTTCAATTGAGACCTTTATAAGAATGTACGTAATCAATTTTAATATTGCTTATACCACTCTTCAAAACTATTAACCTCATATTAACAAAAAACTCTTATAATCTTAGTTTTCCCTTAGATTATAACTAATTAAAACAAGCTACTTAATTAGATCTAACTATCAAATAACCCAGAATAAGCCCTCTAGATTTAGTGTGGCAGTCGCATTATAGATTAGGAAAATAGGTTAATCTAATCAATAAGCTTGGGTCATTAAACTTATGCTATATTACCCCTAATGATGTATATCCATTAATGAATCCATACATGAATAATTTAGTACGCTGATCTAAATCATTAATACATGAATCCCAAACTTTAAACACAAAATAACATAGTCAATTTCAGAAGAGAATTAAGAACATCTCCAAAATTAATCAATGCTCAAACATGTTCACTAACCTTCCCTTTGAACTGGAAAGAAGGAGATTAGTTGCTTATAGCTCTCAAAAAGGAAAGGAACATGCCTCCTTTTGTGTCACCAATTTGTTCATACGTTATTTGGCCTCTTACTTGACCTTTCTTATTATAAAATTAAGGTTTTAGCTATATGGGGGTATAAGTGACTTTGTATGTTAATTTGCCTAAAATTGCAAAGTCACATGTTTACAGTTAGATACATTGCTAAGATACATAATCATGTATCTCACTTATATGACTGTGTAAGTATCCACATGAGCGTGAAGGTCACAAAGGTGTTTAAAACAACATATTTGAGTTTGTACACATTTCCAGTGAGCTACATGCTCCCCTACACAGTCATGTAAGTCATAGTGACTATAATTCTTCCCTTCTTTATCATATCTTTACCCTCTCTCATCTCCTTTACTCAAAGAAGGAAAATAAGATCGAATATAAATAGAATAATGGTGTGAATTTAGCTCATTTTGGTTTTTGTTCCTTTAGCTTATACCTAAACCAAAGTTGAACCAAAATAAGTATCTTTAAAGCAATATAACATTATTTACTAAGTATTAGGGAATAAATATATAATCAATCAATAACTTATCAAGTTTTCCCACAGTTAGCTTTTGGCTATACTCGGGAAAAACTAAAGATCAACATTAAATTAAAATACTTTTTCTTTAACCATATTTCCTAAGAATAGATAGTTACAAGAAAAGAGGAATAACTTTCAAACTGTGGCAAGAATTGAACATTCAATGTTTTTACTTATAATCAATCAACTTTAAAAAGTTGTGTTTAAAAATAAGATAAATTTATAGGTACACTTAAACACCTTCATAATCAAGACATTTCACAACTTTGCATATCTTTTTAGTTCCCTACCATCAAAGATTTATATATATAACACAAATCAAAGTACTTTTTAAGGTTATAATAATGCTAAAGGTTAAGGTGAGAGTTAATTGGGTTATGCAGTTAAAAAGCCATAAAAACTAGTGAAGCACGAAAAGCACTCAATAGAATATCAAAAGTAAAAATTATAATCAAATGAAGTGTGGGAGCCATTAGCTATGATGAATACAAAAACTCTGTTATTCTCTTTTTCTTTTCTCTCTTCCCTTTTTTAAATAAAGAAAAAAATATAAAGAAGCTACATCAAAGATGAAATTCATTGATAGGAAATAAAAATATCCTTCCATCAATTATAACCAACTTGTATATATAAACATCTCCACACTTAATTTCTTATGTATCCACAAACATCAACAATAATAAATGCTCTACTAGCTTTAAGACTTAGGTAAGACATTTTCTTATGTTAAAGGTTCGTAAAAGGGTTAACATAAAAAGAAAAGACTAATAAAGCTCAAGAGGCTTAATAACAAGATAAATCATGTTATTAGGTAGGCTATTTAGCTAATGTGGCTTGTAAAAAGAAGAATGCCTATATCATTTTTATGTTAATATATGTGATAAAAATGTGGTCTTGAATAGAAAATCAAGGTAAAGTCAGAATGTACATGTCATAAAGGTCACATACGAAAGAAAGACAATGAGACTAATATGAATATATTAGCCTAAAAGGCTTAAAATCTCACTGGTTTATATCTACCCATCAGTCACTACTCTTCTAAAGGAACCATACATCGATCAACCATAAGACTAAAAGTATGTGCCCAAGTTACTATGAATTTTTTAGTTAATTCTACTCTCTAATTATAACTATATAACCCTAAAAGCAATAAAAATAGAGAATATTTAAATTTTAACATTCAAAACGAACTTAAACATATAATAAAATAGTTCCCTACCCTTACACTTAAAACTTACATTGCTAATATAACATTAAATTTAAGAAATGAAGCATTCAATAAAATATCAAAAACAATAATTGTGAAAATGTAAAGGAAAAAGAAAAAACTCCCCTTGAATTGCCTCCTAAGTAATGCCTTTGTTTACTATCATTAGCTTGACTCTATGTTATCTTTATCATATGATGAAATTTTGATCTTCAGGTATTACCACTTTTTCATTATTAACTTGAAATTCTTTATAGGATGACTTTAGGTAATAAACATTCACTTTAAGTATCTTGTTTTAAATCTCTAAATCTTTTCTACATTACATAGAGAAACATTAGAAACTGCCAAATGACTGACCCAACCGGATTGCAACTTACCTAGAAATAATTTAAGTTTAGAATAATAAAAAAGCACTTTTTGGCCAACATTGTAACTTTTATTCAAAATCATCTTGTCATGGGTAGCTTTGGTCTTCTTTTTAGTTATAAATACTTCCAATTTATCTCTACACTTCCACTTAAATGCTTCCTATGCTAAATTGACAATCACATCAATTGCAAAAGTAGAATGGTCATCTTGGGGGTGTTTTATGGCATCAAAAATATTAAAATGTGGGTGCCTTAACAAGCATCTATCTTAGTTTGGGTCATGTTAAGGAACAATCTCCATAGCAATATCATTATATAATTATAAGATGTTTAATTATGCATATCTATCTTAAAAAAATATGTTAGAAATATTTGTTCATTAACATGCATAAGCACATCGTTAATCACCCCATTTGGGTAAGCATTAGTTTAATTAACCAATTGTATGACAACACGAGTTTCTTTCAACAAGCCCCAATTTAAAGAAGCATAATGGAATAAGGCATAACATTAATCAATGCTCTTTAATCTAGTATAGCCTATTTAATTATAGTGGTACCAATTTTACAAGGAATGATAAACATGTCTAGTTTCTTACATTTAGAGGTAGTTTCTTTTTAAAGATCGTAAAAAAATTTGGACCCATCCTAATCATTTCATTATGTCTCAACTTTTGCTTTTTGGTACATAATTCCTTAAAGAATTTTGAATACTTTGACATATGTTTAATTGCATCTAGCAATGGTATATTCAATTCAACCTTCAGAAAAATTCTTATAAATATCTTTATCCTTGGTCTCCTTGTTTGAGTTTGTTATCCTTCTGTAGAAAAGTGGAAGGTTAGTTTTAACCATGTTTTGAGGGTTAGGATTTACTTTTGAATTAGAAAAGTTATCACTTTCTTCTTCAAACTCCTTCTCAATTTTCTCTTCATTATCCATCCTTTATGTAGTCCTCTTTGAGCCCTTCAACTTCCTACAACTCCTCAGGTGATTGAATTAACATTCTTCAGGTTTATCTTAGGTTACAATGGCAATTTTCTTTCACTTTGAGCTTTTAAATAACTGATAGCAATAGCCATTTGACTCACTTGATTTTTTCCAAATTTTGAATTTTAGACCTTGTCTCTTGAAATTAATATCTTGTCTCTTACTAAAACTATTTTACATCTTGCTAGAATTGCAATATGTTAGTAGCAAGAAAAGTAACCATAACCTCTAATGATGTACCCAAGTTAGAGGAGAGGGCTTGTCATCTAGGCTAAAATTTTTGTGCACTTTATAGCCTACATGGGAAGTGGTTTTGCTACTTATTTCCCCCATAACTTAAGTTTGGGTGATCTCTCTAACCTGGGTTGTAAGTTTGATGGGAAAATTATCTTAATGGGAAAAGTCTGATGAAGAATATGGATTATCTTGATGGGAAAATTTTCTTTCTACAGCATTAACATACTTGATGTTTCCCTCTTATAGAGCTAGGCACCCATCTTTCAGATCACTTACATTTGCACATATCTCACAAGCTTTCACTTGTGCCTATGCTATAGCAAATTGTCTAACAAAAGATGTTAATTCATTTAAATTATGTTTTATGGATGAATTGTTTACCTCGTTTAACCTACAAACATTATTGTAGATGCCAAATTTTTTAGTGTTTGCTACTGTATGCTCAATTAAGGTCCTTGCCTCTTTGAGAATCTTTTCACCTAATGCTCCACCAATTGCCACATTAACCAAACTTCTATCTATAGGAAATAATCCTTCGTAGAAGTATATGATAAGAAGTTGCTCCGTGACATTGTAATGGGAGCAACTGGCACACAAATTCTTGAAGCGTTCCTAGTACTCTCAAAGGGATTCTCCATGATGTTGATATATCCCACAAATCTTTGTCCTTATACTTATTTTCTTTGATGATGGAAAATATTTCTACAAAAATAACCTTTTCATTTCAGTTCATGTGCTAATATTCTTTGTAAGCAAATCAAAAGGCCAATATTTTGTCACATCTTTTAGTGAGAATGAAAAGCTCTCAACATAATTTGCTTTTTCATTACCCCTAGAGGTTTCATACTAATATAAACCACATCGAGCTCCTTAAGATGCTTGTAGGCATCCTCACTTATAAGACCATGAAAATTAGGCAAAAGAAGTATCAAGCTAGACTTAACCTTAAAAGTAATATGTTAAGCAAAATTTAGGAAAGTGATCTCAGGTTTTCAATATGAAAAAGTTTTAATATTTTAATCTCGATATTTTGCAAGCGCAGGGGTCATTCACATAGTACCTAAGGTGTCCACGAGGAGGGTTAATCTAATCCTAAATTCTAAGGCCAACACAATTCACAATAATTCAAAATGAACAAAACTAAGACAAGAGTTTATTTCAATCACGCACTTAATTTCAAGAATACGAAATGATAACGAAATAGCAATTGCAACACCCAATCAAGAATTAACCTAAAAAACTACCAAATTGAGAGAAAGGAGAATTTTATCTATCTTTAATGCTAACCTGACTGATTATGAACTATTGGATTACTATTTCAATATGGTCCTAAGGTTGATTACTCTCTTTAAAGTTATAACCATTACCCTAATTTGTAAGTCCTAATCAAATTATGAGAATTGAAATCTCTTAATTAACAAGCTATCCAAAACTCTAATTAGATCTGAAGTTGGCCAAAAACTACCGGGAATCCTATCTAAGATCTCTCTTCGCATAAATTACCGACTTGATTTAATGCTCATTCTATTAAATTACCTAACTCTCGTTAGCCCAATTTAATGATTTTCACTCAGCTTACCCTCTCAGTTTATCACCGAATTATGTTAGTGCAGAATTTAAATCACAATTAATCCAATAAAAATACAAACAACCAAATTTCCTTAAATCAAGAATAAAAACAACCTGAAGGTGAGTTTAGACATTCCTTAACATTCAACAATCTTATTCATCAATGGTTATCCCAATTCCACACATTTATAAAATTAAAAACAAAACTAAAAATATGATTGGAACGAATGATGGAGGTAGCAACGACAAGAAACCTCCTGCTCTAGGAAGTACTTTGCGTACACTTCTTCTCCACGCCTCTCTTCCTTCTTCTCTTTCTCAATCTCTTAATGCACTCTTTCTAGGGTTTCTTAACGACTGACTAATGTAAAAGTTCCTAATCTCCTTTGTCTTATTCTTTAAATACCCGTTGTGTTTTGAGTAGCCCTAGGGTTTTTTGGGGATCAAAAAGGTCTAAAAAATCTCTGCCTGACGTATGCCATGATTATAGCCCTGCATGCTATGATTGTGGGCCACATCCAACCCTTCTGTCACTATTATGGCAATCAGGCTATGATCGTGGGTAGTATCTTAGGCTTTTGTTATAATAGTGGCCCATATTCCACGATCGTGGGCTAGCTCCATTTCTTTTGTCACGATCATGGCCTATTGTGCCATAATCGTGGGCTGTTGTTTTGGCTTGAGTGTCTCTAAAACTTCTCCGTTCTTCAATGTTAACCCTGAAACACTAACAAACACATCAAGGTACCTAAAAACGTTGTATTTAAGCTCAAAGACTTATACTAACCCATAAAAACACTTAAAAATACAAACTAACACAATTATAGCCTAATCATATACTAAATAATCAAATTAACACTTAATACATAACAAACTAAGCCCTAAAACATAATGCAATTCACACTTAACAACATCCCCACACTTAAATATTTGTTTGTCCTCAAGCAAACAAAACAACAAACACACAACACATAATGCAGTAATGAGACAATGGCTTCAACTTCATGAAATAAATTTAACATTAAACAAAATTATTCGAGTCATTTAAATTTATTAACATGCAAAATCTAGGTCTAGGGCTTTGAACTAAATATACAGATTAATCTAGATCTAAGTGTTAATTTAGTTACCCTTTTCAATTGCACACACACATTAATAATTCTTTTATCATTCAAACTTTGTAACTACTCCTAAGTATGTTTCCATAAAAAGTCAAGCTATTACAAGTTTGGTAAGTTTTTATTAGAAAATAATTTTTTAATTTTTTATTTATTTAAATAAGGACCTAGTCTTTTACTCAAAGGCAAACATTAGTGATGAATGTGGATCCGATTACTCGATTGAATCATTTTTTTATTAAACTACTTGGTTGAAATGTCATTATAAATTTTTGATGCGAAGACACACATTTGTGATGCGTGTCTGATAGTTGTGATTTGCATTGTGATTTAGGGTTTTTAAGTATTTAATGTTATTTCGAATGTTTAGTATATATTTAGGTTTTAATTGTGTTAGTTTATGTGTTTAATTGTTTTTATGGGTTAGTATGAGTCTTTGAGCTTAAATATTATAATTTTTAGGCACCTTAATGGGTTTGTTAGTGTTTCAGGGTAAAAGGCGAACAACAAAGAAGTTTCTGAGAGTTTCGGGCCGAAAACACGGCCTACAATTGTGGCACAATAGGTTACGATCGTGTACTTTGGGCCACGATCATGATAGAGAGCTGTGTGCCAGACCACGGTCATGCACTTTGGGCCACGATCATGACAGAAAGGTTTAGACGCTAGCCACGATCATGGCCTACATCAAGCTAATACAAAAACTCAAGTTTCATGTGATTTTTCAGACCATTTCAACCTTGAATTAAACCTAAGGCTTCTAAGATATAAAAAAACATTACAAGACAAAAAGAGCCTTGGAGAGTCTGAGAAGAGAGCTTTCGCATCAACCACATTCTGGAAAAAACCTAGAGAGTTATCAAGAGATTGAGGAAGGAGATGAAGGAAGAGAGACATGTACACGAAGCTTCACGCGACGTACTTCTTAGAATAGGTGGTTTCTCGCAGTCGTTGCCTCTACAAATCTGTTCCCACAGTATTTCTATTTTTATTTCAATTTTATTGATGCACGAAATTAGGATGATTATTGAAATTAACTATTGTCGAGTGTTGATATATGTCTAAACTCACCTTTGGGTTTTTAATTCTTGAGATTAATAAAGGTTAGTAGATTGTGTTTTTATTGATTTAATTCATCATCATCGCACCTAGTCCAAAATCCCACAACAAAGTGGGGTCTGGGGAGGTATGATAGTACGTAGCCTTACCTCTATATAGTAGAGAGGTTGTTTCTAGTAGACCCACATGTAGATGTGAAAATAAAAGAGTGATGCAGGTTAAAGAGTAAATAGTAAAACTGGCATACTAAAAGAGTATGTAAATAAAATTAAAATAAATATATAAATAAAAAACTAAAATATAACTAAAGAATATACCTGACATGGTGTCCGGATCTGCTAGTACCCGATAGGTTGTAAAGTCTAGCTCTTCTTTTCTTTAGTTAGGCTAGGATTCTTTGCTTAGAAACCCAGTGGGTATGACAATCCTGTGGTTTAAGATGGCCTCGCGGGATCTTTCCCCTACACCTGTCCTGAAAAGCCATGTTGTAGGACAAAAAGCTTAGTCCATAACTTGTAACTAGAAAAGACAGATAGGACATTGGGTTAGACTTCTTACGTAGTAAATACGTTGAGCAAGCGTTAAAGTAAACATCGCCTAATAACTTACTCAACTGTTTTGGTGAACTTTAAAAGGTATCCTTTACCCTTATCCAATTATGCCAATTTTTTCTATTTCTGGCCACTTCCTCAGGAAGGGCCAACTCTGTCATATCTTTCTTGATCACTTCCCTACGGTTCTTATATGGCCTCCTTTTTCTCCTCTTATAGTCACTAATGGTTATTTTCTTATAGCGTCATACTGGAGCATCAAAGTGCCTCGTGTGCACATGCCCAAACCACCTAAGCCTGGGCTCTCTCAACTTGTCAGTAATACTAGCCACCTATAGTCTGTCTCTCACTACACGATTCCGGAACTTATCTCTTTTGGTAATGTCTCACATCCACTGAAGCATACGCATTTCTGCTACCAATAATTGTCTTGTATGTCTATGTTTGGTGGGCCAACATTTTGCCCCATATAACATGGTTGCCCAAATCACCATTTTATAAAACTTCCCTTTGAGCTCTAAAGAAATCTTTTTATCACATAAGACCCTTGATGTGCTTCGCCATTTGACCCATTTAGATCTGATACGATGGACTATATCGGCATCGATATTACCATCTTTCTAAATGATGGACCTGAGGTATTTAAAACTCAATTTTTATGGTATGACATCAATACCAATTACTACCGCCACCTCATGGATCATCTGGCTTCCCGAAAAGTTGCATTCTATATACTTCGTCTTAATCCTGCTCATCCTAATACCTTTCCACTCTAACGTTTCTCTCTAACATTCTAACTTGAAATTGACCCCCTCCTTGGTCTCATCCACTAGGACAATATCGTCAGTAAATAACATACACCAAGGTGTCTCTCCTTAAATATGTTTGGTAAGTTTATCTAACACTAATGCGAACAAAAAAGGGCTTAAGGTGAAGCCTTGGTGTAGTCCAACACCAATAGAAAATGCTCCCGTGTCACCTCCTATTGCCCTTACGCTAGTCAATGCTTCTTTATAGATATGCTTAATTACGCGGATATAAGTCATAGGTATGCCCTTAGCCTCTAAACACCTCCATAAGATTTCCCTAGGAAGCCTCCTATATGCCTTCTCCAAATTAATAAAAACTACATGTAAATCCTGATTTCATTCCCTACAGCATTCCATTAGCCTACAGAGTAGATGTATTGCTTCTGTCATAGACCTACCAGGCATAAATCAAAATTGGTTGGCTGATATAGAATCAGCTCTCTGGACTCTCTTTTCAATTACCTTCTCCCACAGCTTCATTGTATGACATAGTAATTTGATGCCTCTACAATTGTGACATTGTTGGATGTCCCTTTTGGCCTTGTATAATGGGATCAACCTACTCAATCTCCATTCATCTGACATTTTGGATAGCTCGAGGATCACATTAAAAATCTGAACTAACCACTCAATACCGACAACTCCTATTCACTTCCATACATTTATAGGGTTCTCATCCGACCCTACTACCCTTTCGCTCACCATCTCCCTCATAACCTTTGTAATTTCTCCCTTGTGACCATTTTACATGGGAACTAGTTAAGAAGATGTTCCGACATGGAGGGTTCGCCTAACTCTATGCTAACCAAGATGTCTTCAATATACAGGCCATAAAAGTTTCTCTACCATCTACTTTTGATGGTATGGGCCTCCGTGAGTACCTATCCTGCTTCATCTCAAATATAGCAGACTTGGGTGAAATCCTTCGTTATACATGTCCTATCTTATGCCAGCTTGAAAATTTTTTATACTCCCTTGAACATATCCAAATTCCTATACATAGTCTCGTATGCTTCTCCTTTAGCCACTGAAATTGTCTTTTTTGCCTTCTGCTTTGCCTGTATGTACCTTACTCTATTAGTTTCCCACTCCGCCTTTGTTGTACTTGCTAAAAGATCTTTGAATGCTCTCTTTTTTGTCTT
>JAOTJB010000002.1:17181945-17193182 GCA_027123815.1 Erythroxylum minutifolium | reverse complement strand
GATTAGGGAAATCAGTTATTTTGGAAAATTTGTAGATTCCAATGACTATGTCTGTTTAATTAGGTATGCATGTGTTCCAAATTGGCTTTGTTAAACAGTTTCACTAAACTAGCAATTTAAGTTCTATACTGATTGTGTTTTAGGTGAAACGTATCATACTGGTAGTTCATCTAATCAACTTATCTTACTAAATTTGGGGACTCACTCATCGTATCTGCTAGAAGTTTAGCTATAGTGAAGAAGCTGTTGGAAGAGGGTGCAATAGCCCTAGAATTGAGGGAACATTTTTCACTATTTCAATTAGTGACTTCGAATATGCAAAGATCCTTTTTAGGAATCCAGACATAAAGAACCCATTTACCTTTACTGACTCTCACAACATTTGGAATCCAAAAAATAATTATTTCAACTCTTTATCGATGGAATTAGCTTGAAACTTTATTTATTGTTCTATCTGTAAGGATTTTTAAAACAACCTCCCTACTAGTTAGGGGTAAGGCTGCGTACTATTGTTGTTGTTATTGTTGATATTTTATGCATGTAAGTATTGTTAAACTTCTAATTAACAATGCATGTAAGTATTGTTAAACCTCCCTACCACTTACCATATATCATCATATTATATAGATATCATTTCCATATTTTTTAATAATTTTTTACTGTTACTAAATACTAATAATTAAGAATAGTTGTATATTTAAATTTATAATGATATTTTTATCCTATTAAATTTAAAATTTTTGGTTCACAATTATTTTAATGTCCAAAATATATTTATTTTCATATTTTAAATAACCTACCATATGTTTTTCAACAATATGTTTTAAACATTGAAAACAACTTGACAACAAAGCATATATTCACTAAGATTATAAAAATGTCAATTATAATTAACCTTAACTATGATTATTAAGTACACTTAGCATTAACAAATTATCTTCCAAATATTATTAATTTTAACAATACTATCACATACAAAAATTCATCAAAATTGACCTTAAAATTTATGGAAAATATTTGAACGCGTACATTTTGCGACAAAAATCATAATCACCGCAACATGCTATCACAATTGTGACGAATCTAATAAATGGTCGCCATATAATACACAATTTGTGACACTTTAGAATCTTGTCACCAACGATTGGCAACGAACTAAATAAATTGTCGCACTAAGTTCACATTTTGCGACAGTTTCCAAGTATCATCGCTCAATATTACATTTCTACATCCCTTGTGCAATGATTACTCCAATAGTTGCAAAAAAGGCGATCATTGGCGATGTAATATATATTTTAGTTGCTATTTGTCCCAACCATTTATGATGTTTTACCATAATCGACGCCAAGCACATTGATTTCCCCGACATCTGGCAATGAAATTGCTTAAACGTCGTTACAACTTCATGTTATTGCGACGATATTCCATCATCGTTGTAAAATATGTTAATTTTTCCGACGTTTCGCTAAAACGTTATCAAATCGTTTACTTATAATGACAAAGACTTGAATCCTTACCAAATGTGTTCTTTTAGAGACGATTTAAAAATCATCGCTAATTAAAACATTGCTAATAGATCCGGTTTTGGACGTCGTTATTAACATGAAACGTATTGAGCTATTTATAATTTATATTATATTTCGTTTGTAGGTGGAAGGTGAGACCGATGTAGAAATCCGCGGAGCACAGTGCACTTGACAAAGGCAGAGAAAGAGGCGGAAAGCAATAAAATAAGAAAGTAGAAGCAAAAATAAGTTGGGAAATTGAGTAGTGGAGGATGCAGAGAATCATAAACTTGCGTAGCTGTATACGTATCATGGGCTGGCGTAGAAAGCAAAGCTTCCTACTAACGTAAGGCATTGAAGTAGAGGATTCTGACTCTAATTTCTAGAATACTACGAGTGGGATGTACATTGGTGCTCAATATTTAAAGTTGAGCACCTAGTTAAATCAATTACAAGGAAAAAAAGATGGAGGAATCAAGTTATCATTGCAAGTGTATTATAAGCATTTAAGCCAAAGAGGAAACACTTTTGAGTGTTTTTTGTTTTTCTGTAATGCTGCTATTCATTGAGCATCTTAAGCTTATATAAAACAGCACTCAACTTTTCAACAGACCTTCAGTCTTTTACAATGCTAGTTTTGACCTCTGAAGCAGTTCATGGCCCATTGATAATGTATTAGTTTAGTAGCTTTGCCTCACATAAAGATAAGATTAGGATAGTTATTTCACAAAAAAGCAGAATCTCTGTATTGTTTTAATTTCAATTATTACTATAGTACACTGCAGAATAAGCAAAATCTCAGTAATATAATACTAAAAAGCTGAAGGGACGTAAAGTTACTTCTTCAAAATAATCTCAACCTCATATTCCCTCACCGAATATCAATCTAAAACTTTTCATGGATTCAAGGGTTTCATGTAAACTTGGACTCCATACTTGGGTTTTATTGTCATGACAACTACCGGAGCATGGCGGTAGCTATCT
The DNA here is from genome assembly GCA_027123815.1 of Erythroxylum minutifolium. Lineage (NCBI taxonomy): Eukaryota > Viridiplantae > Streptophyta > Magnoliopsida > Malpighiales > Erythroxylaceae > Erythroxylum > Erythroxylum minutifolium. The sequence continues at coordinate 17,190,693 of JAOTJB010000002.1, read as the reverse complement.
GAAATTGTGAAACTAAACCTGGAAATCAACATGGCTAATATGATTTTAGCTTCCATCATAGCAAAATTCTGGCCTATGCAGTTCCTAGGTCCAGCGGCGAACGGGATAAAATGCCTGCCAAGAGCAAAGGACCTTGACGTGAATCGATCAGGATTGAACTCATTAGCATCTTTACCCCAGAACTCTTCACTGTGATGGAGTGCAAGCACAGGAATCCATATTGATAGACCCTTTGGAATGTGTAGATCACCTAATTTAAGATCTTCAAAGGCCATTCGAGGAAGCAGAGTCGCCGGTGGGTACAGCCTCAGAGATTCATTTATGACCATGTTTAGCTGTAAAACAACAATAGTACAAAACAAAAAACATAAAATTAAAAAATTCACGATTTTCATTTTATGAACTCTATGTAATTGCTAGAAAGAACAGTGAGAATCGAATTAAAAACATTTAGAAAGATGATCTGGGAATGATTGGGAGGATATGAATATAGAACGTAAGCAACTTTTGGGTAAGTGAAGTTGTGGGAGATTTTCTATGTGAGATTGTGAGTAAACACGATTTTCTTGACCATTCCACTAAGAAGATAGTTTTGTATTAACTCCTTTTGACATGTGATGGATGTTACTAACTGTACTTATTAGTTATTAGTGAATAGTTAGGCGGCTCGGTTTAGGCTGGTTAGGGATATAATCAATAAACAAAGACATTCAGGCCATTCAGTAGGGGGAAAAAAGTTGTTGTGGAGAGCCATGAACTGTGGCTTCTCTAGATTGAGGTCAAGCTTGCTAAAGACTCTAGACTCTAGATTCATAAAAGTATCATTAGATTCATTACGTTGGTCAAGTGCAAGAAAAAGAAAGGGTAGGAAGTTGAGAGCATCCTTTTAAGAATAGTTATTGAACAAGGAACTAAATACGGTATGAGATTTCAAGCTTTACCAAAGTGAGTTTGGAGAGATTATCAATTGTGGGAGTTTCGCCATTGCAAACTTGATTCACCTCAGCTCTAACCTTGTCTTGCCAAGAAGGGTTGGTAGCCAAAAGCATGGTAGTCCATGTCAATAAAAGAGATGTTGTTTCGTGCCCAGCAAAGAAAAAAGTCTTGCACTCATCCATGATCAACTGTAGGTTTAAACTGAAGCCATCTCCTCTCGTCTTCTGCATCTCGTTCAGAAGCATGCCTAATAAATCATTCCCATGGGAATTGCTCCTTCCGATCTCAACACAATCTTTTCGGCTTTGTATAATCTCCAGTAGTAGTCTCTCCACTTCCATCTTGAGGGATTTGATATCTTTGTTGTATTTACTAGGAAAAAACCTGTCAAAAGAATCGAACTTGCTGAATCTTTAAAAATGGAATTGACAAGAAAGAAAAGCAACGAGCTTATGTATGGAAGTTGAATAAAAATTGGGACATTTTTTGTCAGAGCCAAAAATAAAGATGGGCATTCTATTTCAATGTGTAAACACTCACCGGCTTCCAGGAAACCACAACTGCCTGGTTGCTTGGGCGCTAAGACGTTGAAGAATTGTTAAGAGCTGGAAAATCTGCTTGCCTTTCTCGTAGCTAGTATCGAACTCGGTTCTTGAGATAATATCCGCAGTGAGCCTCGTCATGTATTCGCCAATTTCAAATTCGGTTTGGCCTGATTCTACCGCACTTTGTAGCGATTGGAGCATCTTCTTAGTGCACTCCACCATGTGTACGGCGTTGCTCTTTTTTCCAAAAACATGAATCCGAACCAACCCATTTTCAGCACATTTGATTGAAACCATAAAAAATATAATCCCACACGCGTTTCACAGACAAAATTAGATCGTTCCAAACAGATATTATTGGCATCAAAGTATCAAACACTACCCACCTTTAGTTTGTCCCCGACGAAGGCTGGAGCTACAATATGGCGTTGATGGTACCAGTCGTCGCCGTTAGCCATTAATAAACCACGACCAATGAAATGCCTTGATCCTTGTTGCTGTTGCCAAGATTTACCTGCTTTGGTGCTGTACTTGGTCAGAAGTTCTTTGATCAATTCAGTCTCCGTTATGCTCATTCTAGGTTCAACTCCGTTCCAATATATAAATCTTTTCCCTGCAATAAATGACAAAATAAAGTAGTGATGATTTTGGTACATCACGTGGTAAAGACTTGTCAGCTTCTGTTGATTTGCATATACCGTATGTCTTTGTCCAGAGAACATAATGTGGAAGAAGACGACCAACTATGTCATGGCTGATGCTTTTCATCTCCTTTGAGGTTGTTTGTGAGACAAGAGAGGCCATGTCTAAGACGTTCCCCATAAGAGGCCGAGGTTTCGGACCATGCACTCCTTGCTTTGCCATGATTCTCTTGATGCGTCTTGGTGTTAGATAGTAATATGAGAGGGTGTCATATGCAACCTTAAGGAATGAAAAAAGTAGTATAATCACTAAAGTTGCTATTACCACCATGGCTATGGTGGCGACTGGAGATCACTCGAATACTGAACTCAATTTTTCAAGAGAGAAAAACAGATAAGTGAGTATTTCGGTTTTGAGGTGGAAGGGAAGGTAGGAGCAGTTCAGGAAACTATTGTTTTGTGGAAGGTAATGAGACTGGTTCATTAATTTATAGTGATGGCAAAGGAACCCAGGGATATACAAAAAATGTGTGGACTCTACCAATATATTAGTTATTACCAATCAAGTGTCTATATAGAGAAGAGAATATGGTCTGTATAACAAAAAAGCTTATCTATTTAAAACAAATTGATTTAAAAACCTGGAGATTACACGGTTAAAATCGTTTAGATAACACCCAAACATGTAAAGATTTCACTAATTATTCATTTATAAATCCCTTCTTATCAAGTAGTCACAAAGTTTTGTGGGATTTTTTTTGTCCGTTGTATAAAATAAGAATACATACAAAGCTCTCCCATGCATTTCTCTTAAGAAATTAATCCTACAAAATTAGGGGCACTTTTACACAAAGAACGTTGGCCAACTGTGGTTAATGACGAGAGAGCTCCATTTTCTTTTCAAGAACAGAAGTAAAGAAATTCTCTGTAACTTCCTTCCAGTTAGAACTATAGGAATATGTGAGTCCTGTCTACGGCATCCAGTTGCGAACAACTTACAGTTTGCTAAACTACGAATTTGTCTTTTTATATCTTAGCGTTTTTTTTTATTTGTAGATTTTCGATTTTGCTTCACCATTTAATTATTACACGAATATTAATTATGATGTTATTAATTCGTAGTAATATAATGATAACAGTTAGCATCCACGCATGTCATACATGCGCGTATAGATCTTGCTGTATTCTACATAACCACAATTTTCTCGCAACAGAAAGTCTCCACACTTATTCAGACAAATAATCAACCATATTCTTGACGCAATCCGAGCACCATTCACAATATTAGGAAATTATTATGCCTTTTTTTAGTGCGTAAGTTACTTGTTACAACTTATGCACAACAAGTTGAACTCTTTTAAGTTCGACGACTTAATTAATAGTGCATCACAAAAAATGAGTTCTCATAACAGTTGTTTACTCCTCAATTTGTAACTGATCTAGGCCGCCGGTGTGAGTTCCTCTGTAGTCCTACTTATCAGAATCCCCTATCTCTGGTATGAAAATTAAGGAGTAGCTAGATATGATTATTCACTGTTCAATAACTTCCTAGATCAAAATTTGCTATTAATTAAGGAAATAGAATCGGACACTTCTTTGCATCTCATATCAAAAATAATTGTAAAAGATATTAAAATACAACATTTTGGAGCATCCACTCATCAAAATTTCTTCAAAAGTAACTATTAGAGATTTAAAAAAATTATAAACAATATGAAAATTCAAATGTACGTAATTTTTGAAGCAATAATGATAAAAGATAATAAAACTCCTGCGTAGTATGAAACTCATGAATAATTAGGTTGGTAAGGACAATACATAGATAAGTTTTCAAAATTGTAGTGACATTCTCAAATTTAAGTACGCACGTGTATAAATAGAATACTATTCACACTCAAAATATTAAAAAAGGAATATTTTATGTTATGTCAATTATATTAAGGTTTACAGATTTTTTTTTGGGTGTATACTTAAAATAAATATGTAATAAAAATGAAATTTTCACAAATGGTGAGTTGAATTAATGAAAAGATTAATAGTGTATTAAGGAAAGATTTAATAAAATAGTAAAAATATATTATTGCATCTCTTTGAACTAATATATTGTACATACTGTCTTTTTTTTTTTACTTCAAATAATGTTTTAGTTGACAATATTGTGCATATTCCATTCAATCACAAGCATTTAAGTGTGGGTCTAATCTTAAACTTTTAGGTTAATTATAATAAAATCTTGATACAATTTTATTATCTCCCAATATTTCCTTATCATTCAAATTTTAATTTAAAATTAATAAAATATACACTTATATATATTTTTCACTCATTAAAATTAACTTACTGACATATTTTTAATAAATTGATTAATAATATAAATTAAATTGAAATTGAAATTCCCTATGATAAAATCACACAATAAAATATCACTAAAATGATTTGTTCTGTTAATCAATTATTTTAAATTCTCTTGAATTGAATTCAGAACACAAAGTTTTCAAGAAATTGTAATCCACACATATGTTGGTGTAATTTGCATAACATTTTATGTTAGTATTACATATTATATTAGCGGAAAATAAATTAAATAAAGACACACAATATAAAATTAAACAATTATATATTAAATTTCTGCGTTTAAAGTTAAGTAGTGAGATACATTTTTAGGTCTCCGTCAAGTTTAGGCTACGAACTATAGAAGGTTCATTATCAAGTGTGATAATTTGGTGGTTGTGGCAAGGATTAACAAGAATTGTGATTGACGAGATGAAAGCTGCTCTCTTTGTGAGGAGATTTGAGATGAAAGCTGCTTTCTTTGTGAGGTGATTTGAAATCTCTTATCAAAGGATTGGGAGGTTGAAATGTTTCCTATCTTTCAAGAGGTTAATTCAATTGTAGATGCTCTTGCCAGAGCCATTCCTATCATTTTATGGGCCCTGGGCGAAGTAAAAAAAATGCCCCTATAAATCGACATTATACAAATATGTAAACTTTAAGTTTATATATTTATATGGAACATAGGTGACTCAATTTATAAGTCTACATCTCAACCAAATATTAAATAATCATAATATCAGCTAATAATATCTTGCCAATGTCTGTAACAATAAAATCACTAAAAATAGTAACAGCAACAACAAAATAGTAATAGTAAAAATCAAACAACAATATTAGATTGCAAAATACTAAGAGAATTGTACTAATAAATACACAGATGATCATGATTTATGAAAAACCATTTCTCCATGCATTTCTAGATGCAAAATCATTAATAATATTATCAAGATCAATATTGTCCAACATATCATTCTCAATACATAACATAGTTAAACCATTCAACCTTTCTTCTGACATTGATGATCTCAAATAGGTTTTCAATAATTTTAACTTTGAAAAACTTCTCTCAGCTGATTATACAGTCCCAGGTATAATCAATAGAATTCGATAAGCAATTGAAATAGTTGGATACCAATCTGCAGCTTTAACAACTTCTAAAATTTCAACTGATGACATTAACTTATTTGGCAAAGTCATTTGCAGCACTTTTAATTTAGAACAAAGATCATTTAAATTCACATCCAACACATTATCATGAGAAAAAGTCATTGTAAAATTAGTGTAACATTCTCTTAATTCGTTATCATCCAACAATCACAACTTCTTTGATTCAAATAAGAATCCAAAAATATTATCAAATATTGTTAATTGTTCAAATCTATTCTTCAACAAAACAATTACGATATCCACAACAACTAGAAAGTAATTAACTCTGAAAGAATCCTCAGCTAATTATATTTCTCCATTGTGGTCAATTTCATCAAATTGTTTTTTTCCTAATAATACATCATCTGGTTGGAAATGTAGGCTCTATATTCATCTCATGTGCAAGACTTTTGACAATATTCGTACTAGAGTCAAACCCTTCATCTCTATATTTCTCAAAAAATACCATCACACCATTTACTTATTTTATGGTAGCATTAATGCACAGAGATTTAGATTGCAACTTTTTACTCACCATGTTAATAGCGAATAAAATATCATACCAAATAACCATTAATAAGTGTAAATTGCATCGTGTTTTAGGACATAGTTTGATATGTGTTTATCCATTAATCCGATCATTTAGTATGTGTTTAGGTTAGAATTGTGTTAGTTTATTAATTATTTGTGTTTTAAGTGTTTTATGGGTTAGTACAAGCTTTTGAGCTTAAATAGTATATTTTTGAGGTACCTTGATGTGTTTGCTAGTGTTTCAGGGTCAATATCAAAGAATAGAGGAGTTTTGGAAGACATTCAGGCTGAAATAACGACCCACAATCATGATAAAAGACTTAGATGTAGGTCACAATCGTGGCCAAATGCGTAGACACTCACAAACTTCATGTTTGAAGGGATTTTTTAGACGTTTTGGACCCTTAAAAAATCATAGGGTTACCCAAAACATAAAAGAGTATAAAAAGAACATTAAGAGGTAGAGAAAGGGAGCTTTTACATTCAGCCACTCTTGGAAAACCTAAAGGGAGAGAAAAAGAAGAAAGAGAGAGAAAAGTAGAAGAGGAAGAAGGAGGAAGAAGAAGTGGATACTGACGCCGCTGCTCCCTCGATTAGGTAGTATCCTAACACCGCTGCCTTCCCGATTTGTTTAACCTAAGTTCCATTTTCTCTTTATTTCCTTTTTCATTTAAATTTATAAAGATGAGATGGATTGTATAGAAATAGATTTTAGGTTGTTGATAATGTTCTGAACTCTCCTTTGGGATTTTACTTTGAGTAAATGTTAATATAGTTATTTTTGTGTTTATTTTTTAGGTGTTGTGATTGATTAATGTAATTGCATGTTTCAATAACAAACTGAGATGGTGAGATGGATAAAAATGATTAGATCAGGTTAATGAGAGTTAGTCTATCTAATTGACCACTTAATCAATCTAGTCAGTAATTTTATAGAGAGAGATCCCATGCGAGACCCGATTGTTTATTAGAGACCTTTAGAACTAATTAAAATTGTAAGTAATTTATGAATTGAGAGATAACAAGTTCCATAATTCGATTAGGGTTTACAATTTAGGGTACCATTTGAGAGAGAGTAATCAACCTTACGACCGTCTAAAACAGACACCCAGTAAACACATAAATGGCTAGATTAACATTAATGATAGGTCAAATCCCCTCTCTCATAACTTGATTAACTCTCTTAACGTATTTTCATTGTGACTTGTGTGACTGCTCAGTTTAATATCTTGTTGAATTTTTCGCCTTACAATTCTTGAATCAATTTCTAGTATTTACTTTCCATGTTCGCTTGTGCAGTGTTTATTTCTTTTTAATCTTTTCTCTAAGCTTTAGATGACTTAGGATTAGGCTAGTATCCTCCTCGTAGGATCAAACCTTCAATACTACAAAGTATGACCCATGCACTTGTGGATTGTTGAGGGTTTATAAATTGCAAAACTTGCTCAACAGTCATAAAGGAGTAACCTTACTAGCTGCTCCAAGGTTTACCTTCTAAAAGTTGAATAAGCATACCTGTTAAATAATTTTAAATAAGAGCATCCTTCAGTCAAGTATATAGGAATCCTTATCATTACAAAGATAGTATCATATTAGGGTTACCAACTCTTCTTGACTCTATTTATAAAAGATTTGTTAATTATAAAAATAGATTCCTTATTTTTGAAGTTAGGTTATAGTCGATCATATCATTCTTTAATAACTTGCATACATATATTAGAGTTCTCATTTTCACAAGCTTATTGATCTAATCCAATAAATTTATAAGTTCATGAGTAATTTCCTATCAATTAGAAATCATAGTAAAGCTTCTAGAGATAAAGTAAAATGGTCTAATCTATGTACCATAAAAGTGGAAGGTGAATTTTCTACTATCTAAAAGGTTATGGAAGTTTTGACAAAGAAAGAGTCCTTACAAATTAAATGGATGCATAACTTCCTTAATGAGAGAGTCCATAGAAAATCATGCTTTTGAATAACATTTAATGGACCTTGCAATAGATTTTTTATCTTTGAAGGAGTAGGTTAATAAAAAATCCAAGATCATGGTAGGCTATGGAAAATAAAACTATACCCCTCCTTATAAATATTACCTTTTAGGGAAAAGAATGGCTTTCCCTTGCACCATTACTGAAATTAGATTATCCTCTTCCAGTCTTGTCTCTCTCTATAATGTGTTCAAAAACTCTTTATGGAGTTTCTTTATAAATATTAGATTCAACTTATCACCGAATAGAGAGTGTTAAAATAAGGTAAGGCCTAGGGTAGTAACACCACGGTGGTTATAAAAAAGAAAATTAGTATAAAATAAAAGAATTTAGGCTAGATATAAAATAAAGATGAGATACAAAATTCAGATGAAACAGTTAACTGATTTGATAAGATGTTCGAATAGTTTTAAATTTACCCTATATCCTATAATATCAGTTTAGTTTAGTTTTATCATTATTATAATCTTATTCCTCTCCACAAGTTACAAGATTACATATACCTAAGGCAGGCATAGTAGATAATGCCAAAGTAGTAGTTATCATTGCCAGAGGTGAATCTCATTGCCTAACTCCAAAAGGCTTTTTAGTTATTAAGAATAATATGTCTAGCTTTAACCATAACTA
>JAOTJB010000002.1:17152415-17166589 GCA_027123815.1 Erythroxylum minutifolium | reverse complement strand
TAATAATAATAATAATAATAATAATAATAATAATAATAATAATAATAATAATAATAATAATAATAATAATAATAGGTCATTAGTGAAGGAAAGATTGTGGATCTTTATTTTTTATTACTTTTAATGACATTTAAAGTTATACGACTGTTTAGTAGCTTCTTAATTATCAAAGTAAAAGAAATGTAAGGTGATATAGGCTCACTTACTTTACATTAACCCTTTTCTTACCATTAAACTAATTTACAAATTTCCCACTTGTTACGATATTAGTAGTAGTTATGAAACATCGATTAATCTAGCTTATGTAGGGAATAGGAAATCCAAAAGCATGAAGAGTGGTAATGAGGAAGTCTCCTTCTACCATATTAAAGAATTTTATAAAGTCTATCTTCATCATACATCTTTAGAACCCATTGTCTTTATGATAGTCTTGCATTAGTTCCTAGAATAACAAGACGTTATCATATATGCTTCTTCAAAAAATGGAGACGTCCTAAAAAGGGTAGATAATGACATATAATACTTCTTTTAACTTAGTGTCTAACATCTTATAAATGATCTTATAAAGTGTTTAGTAATAAGAAATTGGGTGTTAATCTTGCCTACCAAAAGGATTGCAGGAATTAAGAATTAAAGTGATAAATGAATGATTTAACTCCTTTAACCTTTTACCATTTTAAAAAGTCAAACAATGCATTAACAACTTCATCTCCTATGATATTCTAGGTCTTTTAAAAAAGGTTGTTTAATCCATAGTACCTAATAATTTATTAAGACTAAGACTTAGGCATCATTAATAACCCCCTACTTGGTTAATGTCTTAAAGCATCTACTCAAGCTATACAATCTTCTCATCTATAAAGACATGAAAAGGGACTTAAACATATTGTAAATAGTTCAAAAGTTAGATGCTAAAAATTGCTAAAGATTTATTATAGAACATAAGATGATCATTAACAAGGAGTATAATAAAGTAGGCCAAAAAAGCTCTCAATAACTTATAGTGGATCATTATGCAAGAAGTGAAAATTTATTACTTTAAGAGAGTAAATCCAAGCCTATAGTGATGATTCAAATTAAAGAACAAGCTATTAGAAAGAGGAAACATAATATAATCGATGTTATAGGTGATGAAGTTGCACTACCATTTGAGGATAGAGAATTAAATGAAAACCAACTTATCACTCTTATATTATCTTTTTTATGAATATGATGATTCATATCATTTTTATTATTTTGGGTCCACTTCTTAAATGAAATTTTTCTTAAAAAAACAATCTTTAATTCTTATTCATATTAGTATTAAATCTCACTAGTCATATTGGTAAGTTTCATATCAGAATTTAGTATCAAAGACTTCTTCTAGATGTAGGTTTATTCTAATATTAATGAGACTAGGAGTTTATCATGAATGTAATGTCAAGATATTATGAGCATCTTATTATCCAATTGGTAAAGTAAGGGAAAATTTAGAGACACATAAAGCTGCTATAGCTAATTTACAATGTAACTCGCCATTATCTACTAGAATAATCTTATGATGAGGTTCAGAGTACTGCCAAATACTTAGGGGAGTTAAACCTAAGGGGAGATAAAGGAGGAAAAAGGTAGAAAGGGTGATAGAATAAGGAGAAAAAGAGGGGATATGTTTGGTTTAGGCTATGATAAAGGTTATGAGAAAAGGGTGGATAATAATATCAATTGTATTAAGATGAAGAGACCGTCTTTTATAGGAAAGATACACTTAGATGTTTATTTAAAGTGGAAATAATGGATAGAGTTAATTTTTGATTGTCTCAACCTTTTAGATGAGAGAAAGATTGAATTAGTAATTATGAATTTTAGTGATTATATTGTGAATTAGTTGGATCAATAAATCATAACTAAGAGAAGGAACTAAGAGTCACCTATTAATTCTTGGGATGAGATAAAAGTGGTGAAGAGGAAGCATTTTGTGTCTAGTTCCCATTATCAAGATATGCATTAAAGGCTAAAAATTGTGACTAGATCCAATAAAATGGAGATGTACCATAAGCAAATGGAGCTTGTCATAGTTAAAGAAAATATAGAGAGAGATAGGGAAGGAAAAAGGTTCACTTCATTTGTGAACTAAATTAAAAAATTGTTACTTTTTATAGATCTACATCATTATTTGAAAATGGAAGATGTTGTTTACAATAGCATAAAGGTAAAAAGATGACTTAAAAGGAGACCTATTGACTATTTGATGTTTCTAGTACATGTTATTCATCATGGAACAAATTATAGATTAAAAATATGAAAAAAGTTCTAAAGCCTTAAAAAGAAGTAACTAAACTAAAGGTATACGTACCAAGTGGAGAGAAAGTTAAAACCAACTTCTCTTTATCAATTAGTAATCAAGATATTAAATGCTTTAAGTTCTTAGAGGGAGGGTATATAGATTCAAAATATCCCAATAAGAAGTTGATAACGTAAGAGAGGATAGAGAGTATATTTTTTAGAGTGAAAAGGAGACAGATGACGATATGATTAATTTAGTGGATGCCAGTGATGATAAAAGTATTAAGAGGCCTGAAGATGGAAAGTTGTTAGTAATTAGGAGATCAATGAGCATGCAAATTGAAGAGGATGATTTGAATGAACAATATGATAATCTCCTCTATACAAGGTGTTACATTAAGAATTAGGTCTTTAATAAGATTATAGTCGAAAGGAGTTATGCAAATTTACCTTATATGGAGTTAGTAGATAAGTTGGGGCTACCAAATACAAAGTATCTTAAATTGTATAATTTAAAATGGTTGAATGATAGCGTGAATGTTAAGATAACAAAGTAAGCACTATTTTCTTTCTCAATTAGGAGGTATAAAAATGAGATACAATATACTATGTTGCCTAAACAAACTAGTCACATTCTTTTAGGAGGTGTTTAGTAATTTGATAGGAGAGCTATATATGATGAGAAAAAGAATTGTTATTCAAACCAACTACGCTTACTTCATTATCATCAAAGCAAGTTTATAAAGATTAACCAAGATTTATGAGAATGAAAACGAAATATTGAGGGGAAAGAAGGAAGAGCAAACATATGAAGATACTATAAAAACTTTATTAAAGAAAATACGAGGAAAAGGAAGCGAGTTTAGTAGTAAGAATGGAGGATATGCGAGATGCATTAGTAAGAATGGAGGATATGCGAGATGCATTCTTATACAAGTTTTTAATGCTTTCTTATTTATAAAGATTTTTTTTCTCTTGTTAATACTAATGCAAATTTGCTTAATGTTATTTTTTCTCTTTTGCAAGAATTTGATGATATCTTTAAGAGGATATTCTAAGTAGGTTACAACTTATGAGAGGTATAAAGCTCCAAATCAATTTAATCCCTAGAGCTCAAATTCTAAACTAGCCAACATATAAAACAAATTCTAAAGAGAAAAAATATATACAAAAATAAATGTATAAAATTTTGGAGAAGCGTTATGTGAGAGAGAGCTTGAGCCCTTGTGTTATGCCTATCTTATTATTACTAAATCGGGATCAATCTTAGAGAATGTGTGTGGTTATCATGCCATCAACAATATCACTATGAAGTATATACATCTTATCCTTCAATAAGCTTGATGCATTGTAAGGTGCATATTTTCTCTCTAAAATTAATAAAAAATCTGGTTAATACAAAATTAGGATTAGAGAAGTTAATGAATGAAAAACTACTTAAAACTAAATATAGTTTTTATGAATTGTTAATAATGCCTTTTGGTTTAGGTAATGGACTTAGCACTTTTATAAGGCTAATGAACCATATTTTGCAAGTTTTAAGCAAATTTATTATTGTATATTTTAATGATATTCTTGTATGTTGTAAGGCCTTAGCTAAAAGTGTTGAACATTTAGGAAAGGTAGTGCATGTGCTTAGACAAGAAAAGTTTTGTGTGAATTTTAAGAGTATTCATTTTACACTAAGTTGTAATTATTAGTTATAAGGTGAGTGTAAAGGGAATAGAAGTAGATAAGGAGAAAATGAAAACCATTAAAGAGTGGAAAACACTAAAAACCATGAGTGATGTTAGGAGTTTCCATAGTCTGACTAGTTTCTATAGATGTTTTGTTAAGAAATTTAGCATAATTGTTGCAGTTTTGACCGAGATAGTGAAAAGGAGTATATGATTTAAGTTGGGTGATGGTCAAGAGACAACCTGTAACTTATTGAAAGAGAAGTTTAAGCTTAACTCCTTTATTAGCTTTACCCAACTTTGCCTATACCTTTTAGATTGAGAATAATGCTTTGAGTGTAAGAATTGGTTCAATTTTGATGCAAGATAGGAAATCAACAACATACTTTAGTGTGAAATTTAGTATAATAGCCTTGAGTTACCCAATTTTTGTTAAAGAAATATGTGTTAGTGACAACATTAGAGACTTGGCAATACTAGTTGTGGTCTAAGTTTGTGATACATATGGATAATGAATTGTTAAAATATATTTGGAGTTTAATTAAGTTGAGTGAAATACATGACAAATGATCATAATTCATTAAAACTTTTCCTTTTATTGTCAAATATAGCAAAGTAAGGAAAATGTAGCTACTAATGGGGTTTTTTAAGAGACATGATTTATTGAGTACTTAATATATTAAATTGATATGTTTTGAGCAGATTAAAGATTTATATGTTAATGATCCTGATTTTGGTAATATGTTTAAAGCATATGAAAATTCTTCATTTTGAAAGTTTTATAGGTATGAAGGATATTTGTTTAGTAAGAATTGGTTATGTGAATATGAGGGAGGCTTAACGGGTTATTTTGGAGTCAACAAGAACTTTGAAATTTTGAATGAATATTTTTTTGTCATATATGAGGAGAGATATAAAGGGAGTGTGTAAAAGATGTGTTATGTGTAGGTGAGCCAAATCTAAAGTGCAACCCCATATATTGTACATACTTTTGCTTGTACCTGGTGAACCATAGGTAGATCTTTTAATAAATTTTGTTTTGAACTTATTTAGGTCTAGAAAGGTACAGTTTCATTTTTTTTAGTGGTGGATAGGTTTTCTAAAATTGAATATCTTATCATATGTTATAAAACCAATAATATATTTTACATTACTGAATTATTTTTTATTAAGATTGTTATATTGTATGGAGTTCCTAAAACCACTATTTTGAATATGGATATAAAGTTTTTAAGTTAATTTTGGAGAACTTTATAGAAAAATTGGGAACTTAGTTGTTATTTTCTTTAACTTGCCATCCATAGGCTAGAGGTCAACCGAGATGATTAATAGGGCTAGGTACTTTATTGCATGCTATTATTAGTAAGAATCTTAAAACTTGAGAAGAGCCTTTGCATTTCATTTATTTTGCTTATAATGGGATTGTCCATAGTGCTACAAGTTATTCTCCTTTTGAGATTGTTTATGGATTTAACTCATTATCTCCTTTAGATCTTGTTCCTATTCATTTCCATGAAAGAGATAGTTAAGATGAGAAAATAAAAAGGATGAACTGGTGAAAATTTTATATAAGAAGGCAAGGTTGAACATTATGAAAATATACAAAAAAAGCTAAAAAGAGGATAAAACAAATGATATTTGAACATGGAGATTGGTGGTTTGGGTATAATTAGTGATGGAAATGGGCTGGGCCAAACCTAACCCAACCCTTACCTACTAAGGCCCTCGATTAGGCTAATGTCTAAGCCTAACTAGGATAGAGGTTACCCAAACCCGAGCCTAGCTGGTAAAATTTTTTTAATTATAAGTGCAAAACGATTAGAAGTGTCAAGCCTTAAACTGAGCTGGGCCTAGGTTGCCTAAGCCTGAGTTAGAGCCAAAACGAAGGTTTGATTGGCCCCAAAAATGGGTTGAAGGCTTGGTCAACCTAGCCTAAGCTTTTAACTTTAGACTGGTCCATGCCCGGACCCATACTATTAAGAAAAATGAGGTTTCTAAGCAATTATAAATCCAAGTTGTAGCTAAGAAGAGATGAGCTTTTTTAAGTCATAGCAATAGTGAATAATAAATCTTAAAAGATTGACTTTTCAGGTAAGTATGGTATCCATAATACTTTCAGTATTGTTGATTTATCTCTTTTTATTATGAAAATAAAAATGTTGATTTGAGGAGAATTCTTTTTTAAAAAGGAGAAATAATGGGCATCAAGTATCTACTTAAGTTACATAAGATTTTAAGCAAACGAGATGTAAAGAGGCACTTAAAAAATCACAAATATTTTGATTTAGGTGTCAAAATTTATTGGAGATCCATTGGAGAATATTACAGGACTATTGACAAGGAGTAGGGCAAAGAAGGATAACGAAAGCTCTTAATGACTCAATTGTGGATCTTTATATAATAAGTGAATCTTTGTTACTTTAAACATAATGTAATCGACATCGGTGTTATGTTGGTGTTCAACATTAGTCCTATGCTAGCTTTTGAGAGTAGAGAAATAAAAGAAAAATGGTGCTAAGGAGGTACTTATGACTAATGTCAAACTTATTATAATTTATATGTGTAAAATTTTGGAACAAAATTAATGTCAATATGGAAATTTTTTCGATGTCGAACTCATAAAGTTAGTTATTTTAACTTTTTTAAATTTTCATATTTATGTTTAGATATGGATTAAAATTTTTCAAAGTTATTTAGTTTTTCCTGAATAGATTATATTAAGAATTTTTTAGGAATCTAGTTCTTAGGTAGTTTATGCCTATAAAGGTTATCTTATTTAGATAGTTAGAAGATGGTATTATTCATTAATCAAAAACACCAGTTGAGATTTTCTCCATTCTTTGTTTAGAGAAACTCTTATGTTTAGTTCTTAATAACTTATTATCTTATCTAGCTTGCTAATGGAGATAAACCTTAGAATCTTATCACTTCCATCTCATTTTTTGTAAGTGTGATGACTTATATCCTTTTTTATGTTTTGAATCCTTTTCTTAAAAAAAACTTATTTTGATAAAGTAATCCTTGGTCTTTGTTCATATTGTTATTGAATCTCATTAGTCATATTGGTAGGGCAATATCACTAAGATAACAAAATTTTTAAGAAAGAGCTATGCATTTTATATCATCGTAAGAAGTGATAATTCATTCATTATCATCTTCCAAAACCATTATCTTATTATTGTTTCTTTTATAAGAATGAAGTTATAAAATAATGGATTCACATATTTTAATCAGGAAATTCTAAAATTTTGTTTGATAAGAGAATAATGTCTTTCCAATGCTATAATGTACTTTTTTAGCTTACTTTTTTCCCGATTCCTTAAAATGACATCATAAGGAGAATTTATAAGTTGAGCATGGTTAGAAATTAAATAATCTATAGTTTTAGAAATACTTAATTCAATATCACCCTTCATTTTGAAGATGAACGCCTTAAGCTTTGATTTGATGACCTTGTTCTTTTTTATACATTTGTAAAGGGATCGGTCATTTTACCATAATATACCATCCTTTATGGACTACTTTCTCAAATATAACAAATGAAACAAATTAATCATTAAAACTAAAAGGTACTTTCTAATTTGGTTTAAATAACCGAAGGAAACCATTTTAGGATTATGATCAGAGACTAAAGGTTTTTTTAAACTTATCCAAAAGTGAGGAATGGTACTAAGATAGCTGGCATTACTTATAACGTTATCTAACTTTATTTAAATTCAGACAACTACTTGTTTTCTTGTGAGAATAAATGAATTGGTTGCTAATAAATGTGAGATCAATTAGATTAATAACATTATCTTTCCCATGTTCGCAATAGTCAGCCTTCTAGAGCTACGTTAGAAAATTTTTATTCTATGAAACAAAGGATAAACATTATGGTTCCAACTTTTATTTGAAATTTGAGTTTATATATAGGAACATATTTTAAAGGATTGGATACAGATGATATAACTTGTGAAACCATTCTTGCTCGAACTAAAATAAAAACATGGTCAACAACATATGATATAACTTGTGAAACCATTCTTGCTCGAACTAAAATAAAAACATGGTCAACAACGTATGATATAACTTGTGAAACCATTCTTGCTCGAACTAAAATAAAAACATGGTCAACAACATATGATATGGAACTTAATGATTATTATGAAGAAATTTGGTGAAAGAGACAAACATATTAAGAGATGACTTCAAGAAAGATAAAATTGCTTTGCAACTCTCTTAAGTTGTTTTCATTACATCGAATGTTTTCCATTTATATTCTCTATTGAACCAAGAGAGGTTCCAATCAAAGTTATGATAATAAAAAGCATAAAACCTACTAATAAGTTTATTATCTTTATGAGAAACTATATAAGAATAAGATGAAACCATACATAATTCAAGAAGATGCTTCACGAAGTTGATAGAAGAAAAGATAAAGTTTGCAACGTTTAAAGTGAAGATTAAATTAAGGAAAAACAGATAAAGACACATGAAGGTTTTTTTATGTTAATTGTAATCTCACTATGTTAGTATGGTAATCTTAAAGGCCTACCATATACAAACATTTCATATTACTTTATTGCGTGAATCTTTTAATTCATTAAGAAATATTAAAGCCTTGTTTTTCCTAAAACCTCTTATTCTCCTAAACACTATTTTAGGGGACATCTTAATTGTTATTTTAATTATAATTTCATTAAACAAATCAATTTTGAGCATTTAAATTGATTAAAACTATATTTTTGAAAGGATTGGTCCACCAATATATGTTAGTAATTGAAATGTTTTTATAAGTATTTAAATGTGTTTTTAGTGTTTCTTAAATGATTATCATATGTATAGACTTAGAATTGTGTTATTGTTAATGTTTGTTTGTGTTCTAAGTGTTTGATTAGTTTAAAGCAAAATTTTGACCTTAATTTTATGTTTCAAGAGGTTTTTGGAGTGTTCGTGAGTGTATGGAAACATGAATGTGAAGAAAAGACAAGATCTTGGTGTATGGATGCTAGACATGATCGTGATAATAAATGTGACAATCATGATACATAGTAATTCTAGCAAAATTCAACTTTTCCAGGTTGCGAGGTTTTTTCATCTTTTTAAAATTTTTGGGCTATTTTTGGAACCGTAGTAAGTGAGGAAACCCTAGAAAGAATCTTAGAAGCCTCAAGAACTATTTAAGAACAAGAAAAATACAAAAAAATTTTAAATTCAATGAGGGTTAATTGATTAGATCTTGAGAAAGAGTAATTAAAACATTATGAAATCTAAGATCAAACATAAAACTAAATAAAAAAGATTAAAGGAATTAAAATAAGGAAATAATAGTTCCTAAGTATTCAATCTTGATCAGACCCTAATTTCAATTGCAGCTAATCATTGTTTAATTGATTACTTGTTTCATTTATTTAATTGTTTTAATTTCTATTATTTAATTTTATTTCAAATCAATTTTTGAATACCTTAGACAAAGTTAGATTCAAATTGTTTAGGTGTTTATAAATCCTTATGGTAATGATAACCTCTTATACTACAAGACATGATCCATATCCGTGTAGGTATTGAGAGTTTTATTATATATAAACCATGTTCAACAAGTTCTTGGTGCTGTTACCAAGGATTTTAGCATTAGCACAATTTGGATTCATTTAATTTAAATAATTTTTTCCATTCTTGTGTGCTTGTGATTGCATAAACATAAGAATTACTCAAAGTTCAAGCAAGTTTAAAAAAAACTCTAGTTTTTGACATCACCAGGAAAGAAAGAGAAATCTGAATAGCAAGACACCAAGAAGAGATAGAAAGAATGATGGCAGAAGAATTTATTCATGGAGACTAGTATAGAAACCTTAAAGTCTTCAAGAGGATAGGTTTAATACGGCACAAGAAGGCATCACTCGATCACTGGTGCAAGCAGCTTCATTCTATAGATTAGATAATGAAGATCCCAACGCTCATCTAATGAAATTCTTAGAAATATGTGATAACTTTTGATATAATGGTATGTTACAAGATGATGTTAGGATGACGCTCTTTTCCTTTACACTCAGTAATAGAGTTAAGGCATCGTACCATTCACTTAACCCAACCAATGTCACAATATGGGAGCAATTAGTACGAGCCTTCCTAAATAAGTAGTTCTATTTAACAAAGATAGAAAGATTGATAATGGAGCTTACAAATTTCCAAACAAATGATCTGGTGTCATTATACTAAATGTGGGATTGATACAATAATTTGTAAAGGAGATTTCCTCACCACAACCTACCAAAGGAATTACTATTGCAAACTTCTACAATGGAGTTAATATAACCATGAGGGGAACTATAGATGCAGTTGATAGAGGATTCCTAATATGGAGACGGTTAAGGAAGAAGAAGAGTTGCTAGAGGAGATGGTGAATAATAGCTATCTTTGGATGTCAAATAGAAGTAAGAAAATAGTCAACCTTTCAAGATTAAAAAGGAGTGATTATTGTCAATTCAGTGACAACATTACATGTAAGGCCCTAATATATACCCTAGAAGCATTATAGTATGTCTAGGGTGTATTAAGTAGTGAACATAAAGAATTAAGTGTATCTACGCATAGTAAAGGACATAATGGTAATTATTTTAAAAGATAGGGGAAATTTGGTAATTTCTTCATTTAGACATGGACATGAATAATTATATATGAGTCATGGACTAGAATGAAATCAATTGATGACTTTATATGTCTATGTGGGAATTAAAGGAAGAATAAGGACCAAGTGTGCAATTTTGCCAAAAATCAATATATGGACCAATGGGATTGAAACATGTGTGTAAGACTAGAAACTTCTTGAAGTGGGGAGTAGAAGACTAGGGAGAAGGACATGTATGCAGTGTTTTAACTCCAAAATTTTATCTTCTCATATCCTCTCCATTCCATCTCCTTAATCACATCATTTTGCATAAGGAATCAAGTTAATCCTAGGTGAAAATCAAGGTAAAAGTTTGTGGTTTTTCTTTTCATCTTCATCTTTCTTGCATTGTCATGAAGAGATAGAATTATAAGGTTGGATATGAAATTGAGATATGTATTTGTGGTGTTCTAGTTAGTGAATCAAGCAAAACTAAAGGGGAAGAGAAGAAAGAGTACTAAAAGAAGAGCAAATTGGCAAATTTCAAAGTTTGCGACCCCGCTAAGGTAGTTTATGTGTTTGTGTATATTTGAATGTGTATAAAGATCGATTTGGGCATGGAATGGTTCCTAGAATGGTGATTTAGTGTTACTTTGCATGAATTGGTTGAATATAATAAGACAGAGTCACATTTAGTGAAATTCTATCTTAGGTTCTCGGTTCACTCGAACCAGTGCTATTGTTTTGTCTATAACTCAGCCTAAAGACCTCCAAATTGGGTGATTCCAATTTAAAATGGAACTTAAAACATAGAACTAATATTTTATAAAAGCAACCATGACCTAATTATGGAGTATGATATTGGAAACTAAGATAAAAAATGATCACCTAATATTGCCCCTGTATTGGAACAACTTGTGATGTTTGGTACTTACCTCATAATTTAGAAGTCCAAATGGTCTGATATTTGATGATATGAAAATTAGAGACATAGGGAACAAATTTTAAGAAGACCTCAAAGCCTTAATTTTTGCTGTGCAAAAATTAAGGAACAAGTGGAGACTGTCATGTGATTTGTTTCTAGACTGATTTATTTGCCTATTTTTTACCATGCGCTTAGCCCATTTGCATTATTTTGAGTGCTTTGCTTCCATTTTTCCTTCATTAAACCTTTTCTAATGTTTATGAAAATTTGAGAATACTTAGGAATAAATAAATTTTGACTTACCATGTAACATCCTGTTATCCCACGATAAAGGTTAGAACCCTAGGATACTGTACATGAGAGATTATTATGAATTTAGGAAGTGCATTTCATGCTCATGCATATTACAGCATACACACACTGGTGAATATTAATGTTTGCACACAGTAAAATGAATGTACATGCATTCATTGACATTTTTTCGGGTATAATTGATTTATAAATGTGATTTTTATATGAACAGTGGTTAAAATATGTACTGAAAATTGCAAGGGTGTGTATTAGTATTGATTTGGAAATTTTAGTGAAATTTTGAAATTTCTGAAAATTTGGGTATTTTTGGATTAGGAAAAATGCCAAGTGACAAGACAATTAATTTATGGTAGTAGAAATAAAAGTCAAATGGCAGTGGAAATTTTGATAAATGACCATAGTAATTATTAAAAAGTGCCATTGAAATTTAGGAGACAGTTGCGTTAGAAAATGGAGCTAAGTGGACTAGTTTTATAAAAGAATCAATTGTAAACCTATGGAGATTGGACATGTGGCAAGTGACAAGTGTCACTTGCCAAACAATGCCTTATCCCATGATTCTTTTAACTTGGGAAGGTCATTTAGTTGTCTCTCATCTTGCTTTTTTTCCTCTCTGCGTAATCTTCATCATTCTTCTTCTTTTTCATGATTTTACTTCACTAACCTTCATCCACGTTACACCTTGCCTTTATCTATCATTTGATACTTCCCTCTTGTTGTCTTCTTTATATTGTCTCCAAAAACCTAACCTAATCCACCCTAGAAAGTTGATGATCATGAGCATGAAGGATTATGGTTTCTTGGTGATTTTGAAGAAGCTAAAGAGTAAATCAAGTAAGTTATGCTTTGATCCGTATGGGTAATGTTAAATGAAACTAATATGATGAGTAATTTGAAAAGGATGATCATGATCATTAAATTTGTTTTTGTGTTAACGTGAAAGGTAGTAGTAATAAAAAGATCATGTTTTAAATTTTTGTGAGTTAATGTTACACATGAGTTATTTTAGTAAGAAGTAATTATGATGATAAAATTTAATAGATGAATGATTATAAATAATAAAGTTTGAAAAATGATGATGTGTGGATGAAGAGGTAGATAAAGTTATGCCTTATTTTTATGTTATAAGGCGAGCTATGGTGTCTTAAAATAAGGTTTATTAAAGTGATAGTTAGAAATGAAATGAAGGTGTTAGAGAAATAGAAAATGTGCAAAAAATTGATGATGAGAGAGTATATGAATATGCCCTTTTTTGTGGTTAAGGTTAATACCTTGTATGATTTGTTTTGGTGAATGTTTAAATTGGTAAGTAAGGTAAGAATAAAGAGGTTATGAAATTGAAATGATGGATTTTGATCATGAATGGTTTGATGTTTAGGAATGACATATAGTATAAAGGAGATTAGATTTTCATGAATGATGAGATTAAGTTTGAAATGGTAAGTTAAATGAGTAGAAGTTGAGAGTTTGTTGCAATCAAATTGGTATTTGATTTAGTATGGAATGATGCTGTATTAGAGGTAGTGAATTATAGGAAATTTGATGTGAAATTGGTGTTAGGATAGTTGAATTCGAATGAATGGAGGAGGAAAATTGCATGGCACAATTGTGGCCTCACCCCACGATCGTGACCCAACAGAAAAAGTTTCTGTTACGATGCCACGATCGTGGCCTGGAAAAAAAACATTTCTGCTATGATCGTGGCAGGAGCACCACGAACGTGGCCAGAGCTATAGAGAGAAAAAGTTGTCTTTTGAGTGAAATATGAACCAAACAATGCTTTTGTGCTCCCATATGAGATATTTAAGCTTGAATAGGATCTTGAATGAACCTAGTTGATGTTAAAAGAGGTGTTTAAAGTGAGAAAAGGGTATTAGGTATTAAAAGGATGATTCAAAAATAATGTTAATTGTTTCTAAGATGAGTATTAAGGAAATATACCCGGGAATTGTCATTGAACATGCATTATACATAATACATATATATGTGCATATGATTGAGTATTCATGCAAATGTACAAAGTAGTAATGTGTAACTGTGTGTGATTACATGATATAGAAGAGAAAATTGAGTGACCAATTCCAGACGTTGCTGGGAGTTCAAGGCAATAAGCTAACGGGAGCAACCAGTAAGTAACCTAAGATGTTCTCACCTTGATTGCTTGTTTGTAAATTATATATATGGAATTATTATATGATGTGTATGTACTGATTCTGGAAATTAAATGTCTGAGGCATTTGATGTATGAATAAAACATTGGAAGTGCTCATTGAATGTGAATTTGACGGAATAAATGGTTCTCAACTTATATGTTGAATGTCAATCCAAGGTCTGATGACAAATGTGAATGAGAAAGAGAATGTGAATGTGATTGATTAAACATAATGATTGAATATGTGTAATGCATTTC